>PVKU01006234.1:0-107664 GCA_004027475.1 Anoura caudifer
AGGGGGGGGGGGGAAGGGGGGGGGGGGGGGGGGGGTGTGGATAGTGCAGGGAATAGAGACGCCAAAGGAATGACCTCTCGACCCTCGACCCTCGGGCGTGAACTGGCGGGGGTGGGGGGTGCTGCAGGGTGGAGGGGGATAAGGGGGGAAATTGGGGCAACTGTAGCATAATTAATAAAATATTACAGAGTAATCTCGAATTTTGTTTCATTCATGTGTAAAACTAATTCCTTTACAGTGGATTAAAAAAGACTCTCCCTCATTGTACCTTTAACTTGTAGCTCTAACAACTTTTCTGCTAAGTAGGTACTTCGTCTAGTAAACAAGTTTTTGTTAAAAAAGTAAAAGCCTCCTTGGATTATTTTTCCGTAACTTTACATTTTTGAAATTCTGTTTTTCAGCTCTTTTAAACTTTCCCGTTGACCGAGTGCTGCTCTGACTCCCTAGGTCAGGGACGCCACGCCGTTTTCGAGGGAGGGTAAGGCGGACACGGCTTCGCACTCTGCGCTGGAGGCTCCTCTCCCGGGACCGGACCCGCCCGCAGCACAGGACGCTCAGGTGTGCCGCCCGGGGGCCCGAACGGGGTGGATGTCTGTCTCGTGCTGTGGCTCTAGCCATGTGGCCCGTGCCAGATGTCCCTGAGCATCTTCCCCGCACGTGCCGGTTTATGTCGGTCTGTGTCCGACCTCATTTTTATTTGTTCAAAACCAGCAGTGAACTTTGGGGAGCGCAGACATCGTTATTCCGAGTGATGGGTGGCAGAGTAACGAAGACCGAGTTTGCAGACCAAGGGTGGGGGCACGCCCCTCGGCCTCGCGGGGCCCCTGCCCTGCGGCGGGGGTGCCCGCCCGTGGCTGGCCATGGCCTGTGTTCCTAACGGGGACCCGGCTCCCTAAACTTCTTCCGCCGGGAGTTTGAAAAGAAACAAAACGCCCCGCGTTCCCGTCTGTAATTTGTGATTGAGTGGCATTTTATATTGGAAATTAAGAGCCCCTTAATATACTAAAACATTAAAATGAATACAAAATGGGTTTGAAATGTTTGCATCCAGAGTGAGGTTTCACGCCGAGCTGCTTTTGATAAATTCATAAATACCAGGAAACCTGCTATTTGCAGTTTCATTCATAATCACAGGACCATTCAGTTTTCCCCAACAGTCTCCGTGGCTTTGGTTGGTTTGAAGCGGAGGACAGATCACTGCGGTGGGCTGCGGCGCGCTCACCCTCCCCACACCTTTCCTGCTCGCCTTCCCTTTGTTGGGAAAGCCAGCTGGCCGCTCCGTGGTCCGAGCTCTCTCCTGGACTCTGCCGTAGCCATCACGCGTGTCCCTCCACGCCCTGCGTTTCCTGCAGCGTGGCAGGCGGGTCAGGAGGACTGAGCCCACCCCAGCTCCGCGCACCAGCGCAGGGGGTGCCTGCACTCATGGGCTCTCAGGCCATGAAGTGATGCCGTACGTGTCACCATGCACGCCGCCGTCCTTCACCGAGATGCGTCCGGGAGAGAAACCGCCCTCGCCCCGGCTCGCTTACCCTGAGGGAGAGTCCACACCAGCTGCAGGGCAGCAGCCTGATGTCCTCTCTGTCCCGGTGCTCAGCGTGATGAGGCGGCTCCGCCAGTGCCCCGCGGCGATTTCCGGTACCACTGTAAGCTGAAGGATGTGCGTGCGCGGTGCACCCTGCTTCCTGCAGCTGCTGTCCTCACGCTCGCTGAAGCTGGGCCACCTGGAGTCATCTCCTTCGTCCTTCGCCCAGAACCCTGGTCCTCCTCCCCCTGCTCCCCGGTCTGGTGAGATGCTTCGGGTTCGGTTTGTGCTTTTCCACCCCAGAACTGGCTGTTTTTTCCGAGCAGCTCGGGGCCCCTTTTGTAGAAGGTGGTATCTTGAGACCACAGTCTGCAGGGTGCAGGCTGCTGACGGTTCCTGGCCTTTCTGCTGCACAGCCAGGAAAGGCATCTTCAAATCGCAGCGGCGTCGTGAGGCTCTGGCCCGGTAGCCGGCCAGTTACAGCGTCGCCCCGGTGCACCAGTGTTGTGGGTTTGATCCCCGTTCAGGGCACATGCAAGAATCAACCAACCAGTGCAGCAAGTTCTCTTTTTTGGAAGAGGGTTGCACATGGTAGAAGCTTTTCTCTACCTCGCTTTTTGTTTCTAATTTAACAGCCTGTGAGGCTTGAAGCATCGAAGCATCAAACCATGGTGGTGTGCAGAGATCCTCGCTCTTTCATTACAGTTACTTTGCGTTCCATCGTGTTGGACGCACCGTCGAAACAGCCTAATCTTAAAAAGCGTTTCGGCTGTAATCAGCTTGTCTCTCCTGCATGTGAATCTGCAGGGTTCTGCTCTTTGTCCAGGTGCACATTTCTCAGTGGTGTGGGGGCCTTGCAAGCACGGTGCTCACCGGGGCCCGGACCTCCTCCCATGGAAAAGGAGGGGCCGGACTAGAAGCTCAGGATGTGTTATGTCCGCTGGAAGGGACTGCCCACCCGGCGTCCAAACCTGCGAGTGTCTCGCTGGCAACAGAATGGGCGCCTGTGGCGGGGAGGTGGCGGCTGCAGGGCGAGGTCGGGGGAGGCTCTGCCCGGCGCCACGCCTGGGATGGCAGCGGGTGGCTCTGGGTGGGGGAGGTGGGTCGGATGGGCGCGGAGACACGGCGGACGAGCAGGCCCACGCAGGCCGCGGGACCGCAGGGCCCCCGTGCAGCTGCAGACGGGTGATCTTGTGGGGGAGCTGGCAGGGTGGCCTGGGGGCCGGGAAGACAGGGCCTGGAAGTTGGATTTCTGAGAGCGGCCCTGTGGGAGGGGCGGAGGAGGAGGAAGAGGCTCTGGGTCAGCACCGAGCAGCTCCTGCCGTGACAGGTAGAGGTGGGAGAGTGTGAGGCCGATCGGGGCCTGAGCCATGTCCTCTGGGAGCCGCATGCTTTCCTCCGAAAGTGGATGTAGATACTGCGATCCGGACCTTCACGCGGCCAGGGTGCTTTTCACTTGGGGCTTTCAGGTGCCCCTGCCGCTCCAGGATCTCGGACCTCACTGCCTGCAGCTCAACCCCGGTCACAGCCTCGGGGCGGCACCCGCTCCGAGCGCTGCCGCCTGCGCTTGTCCGGCATTGGGCGGCGCGTCCTGGGAGCTTCCTGTCCAGATGGCGGGACCCTGGCCCTGGGCCAGCACAGGCCCCGCACCTTTGCGTGTGGCCGGGGTGGCGCAAGTTTTCCGGAGAAGCCTGAACGGCACGGGCCCAGGGGTGTTGGCTGTGCTGGGCCTCCGGCAGCCAAGGTTCTCCCGAAGAGTTGAAGCCCAGGTTTAGACAGCTGTTCCCCTGGCTGTGTACCTGCCTGCCTGCGTGCCTGCCTGCGTGTCTCTTCTTCTTTCTCTTAAGTGGGGCGTTTACTACGTGGTTAGGGTCTATTTGTCTGGATGAGAATCGAGTCCCCTCTTGCCTTCCCGTCCCTCTGGCCCGTTAGCCATAGGCCCCTTCCTCGGCGGAGCATTTGCAACCAGGTTCAGGAGCAGAATCCGTGCCGAGGTGTTGGTGCAGCTGGATTGCCAGAGTTTACACAGGCGGGCGCCCCTGCCTGGCAGCGGTTCCTCCCCCCCCCTCCCCCAGGGCACCTCCTGGATGAGACTTTCAACTGCCCCGCTGGGCCGCCTGGAGCTTTCTTCAGTTTTTCAGGTCCCTGAGCGCTGAGTACTTTCTTGCTGGCAGGAGCCATTTTCTTTATTTATCTGATGCTTCCCTTTTTTGGTTTTCCCCGGGCTTTCCCGTTTTGGAACACCCTTTGTCAGCAGATGTTACTTTTGTTTCCAGTTTTTAATCTCCGAGTGAAGTGGAGCTGGTCTGAAGCCGCAGAAGCGGGACCTGCACTAAGTCCGTGGGGTGGCGTCTGCAGAGGAAGTGGAGGGCCCGGGCCCAGCCCCTTGCGCTCACCCCCCCCCCACCACCACCACTCCCCGCGAGGGGCTTCCTGAGCAGCTGGTGGGAAACCAACATTCGTAAACTGATTTTCTCGAGCAGGGGTTTTCTCATGCGGGTAAAAATGTGGCCTCAAAATATAATAAATTCGTGCCTAAACATGTAGCAAACTGTAACGTAAGGTCCTCCCCAGAGGCACGTGCGTCCAGTCTCTGCAGGCGCCCGAGCAGCTTCTCCGCGCGAGGCCCCTGAACACTGGCCTGCAGGTCCCTGCAGGCCACGCCCTCCACCGCCTCTGCGATGCACTTGACCGAGCTCCCGGGGCTGTTATTCCAGCGACACGATCGATCACCATCGATCACCATCGCCATCGTCACAGAATGTCCTTGATCTGTGAGCGTCACGTCCAACCTTTAGGGTTAAGGTGGAATTTAACTGTTTCTGTGCCATGTGTAAGCAAGTGAAGACCAGCATTTACATTTCTGTCCAGGGATCTGGGCACAGTGGGAAGGCTCCTGAGAGGCAGCCCTGCTCACTGGCTGCCCCCCCACCCCCGGCAGCCGGCCCCCGGGCGGGCCCGCCGGGGCTCCTGCCCCGTGTCGCTGGGTGCGAGTGGCCAGGTTCAGTTACACATTAGACGTTACCATCCCACATATTTTTGAGAAATTTAGCATTCTGACTTTACGTTTATTTCAGAGAATTATCATAAGAACCAAGGAACTTCCCTTTCTAACAACAGTGGTCTGTAGTTTGGGGCCTTTGGCTATGGCGCTCGCTTTTGCAGCCAGACTCACAGGGGGCCGCCGCTTCCGCCTGGGGCCCCGAGGTGGCCGGCTGCAGGGGGTGTCCGTGGGCGCCCACCCTGGTGCGCCTACGTCCAGGGCTGGAGGGTGCCCTTCGGCCACCTGTTTCTCCTCATCTCTCCGCACGTAACTTACGACGTCATTTCCTCAAGCCCAGGTCTCGCTGCCTCTGACGTCTTCAATCCTCGCCAGGGCTTCCAGTGAAATCCATGAAACGGCGTGAACCTCCTCGATCTAAATGTGGACAGAGCTGCATTATGTTGGGCTCACGCAGGCCGGGGGTTCCTCGCGTGGTTACCGCTGCTGTTTTTCCGTTGGGGTTGATGAGGGGGGTGTTGGGCGACGGTGATGCAGGCGCTCAGGGTGTCCCGGATCCTAGACCTTTAATTTTCTTTTAGGGGTGGCTCTTACATTTTTTAAGGGAAATTGGTCACTTAGACCATTTGCAGCGCACAGCCCGCTGATTCTTAGCGCACTCGCGTGCTGTGCCACTGTCACTGCCGGCCATTTCCACCGCGCCCTGTCCTCTCCCGGCCCAGCCCCTGGCGACCGCCAGCTCGCGTCCCGCTGCTGGGGCCCTGCCTCCTCTGGGTGTTTCTTGTACACGGGGTCGCAGCGCGTGCGGCCCAGCTGCTGGCGTTCTCCACGCAGCCTGGTGATCCTGAGGTTTGCTCTCGAGGCAGCGGCAATGTTCCGGTCCTTTCCATGGCTGGGGAAGGACAGCGCCTTGTGTGTGCGTGCCGCCTTCTGTGGCCCTGTCATCTCCCGGAGGATGTCTGGGCGGGCACTGCCTGTTGTCACTCAGTGTTTGTTCGTGGAAGTTGCTTCCGTGAACCTTCGTGGCCAAGCCCTCACGCGAACTCGTGTTTCCGGCTCTCCCGGGCGCGGGGCTGCAGGTTCCCGCGGTCGCTGGGTGTTCGGCTTTTTGAGGGCCGGCCGGACGGCTCGCCCGGGGGCGGCCCCGCGGTGTGTTTTCACCGGCAGTGTCTCAGGGCGCCGTCTAACACGCTGCAGCCCTTCTGTGGGTGCGAAGTGGTTGCTCACCGAGGTTTTGATTGGTATTTCCCTGATGACTAATGATGTTGAAATCCTTTCATACGCTTGTCAGCAGTTTTCCATCTTCTGGGGAGAAGTGTTCGCTCAGATCTGTTGCCCATTTTTTAATTGGGTTTTTGTCTTTTTGTTGTTGAGTCGTAGGAGGCCTCACGCGTGCTGAACACCTGGCCCGCCAGGTGTTTGATTTGGAGACGTTTTCTCCCGTTTCGTTCTTGTCTTCTCACGTTTCTGGTGATGTCCTTTCATGCACAAAAGTTCTCCGGTTTGCTGAGGTCCAATTTACCTGCTTCCTCTGTTGATTTTGCCCGTGCTGTCATATTTAAGAATCCTTCGCCATGTTCAAGGTCATGAAGCCTTACCCCTGTGTTTCTCCTACGAGTTTTCTGGTGTCAGCCCTTGCAGGTTGGCCGTTGGTCCATTTTGAGTTAGAGTGGGCAGACGGAGCGCGGGAGGGGCCCAGGTTCGTTCTGCGGCCGGTGGCTCCCCTGCTGCCCCAAAGACTGCTGTTTCCTGCTTCGTGGTCTCGGCATCGTTGCCTGAAATCCTTTGGCCACAGCCCCGCTGGCGTGGCTCGGTGGGTTGAGTGCCGTCCCGCAAACCGAAAGGTCCCTGGCTCGATGCCCAGTCAGGGCACATGCCTGAGTGTGGCCAGGTTCCCAGTGGGGGGCCCATGAGAGGCAACCGATCTGCGTTCTCTGACACGTCCATGTTTCTCTCCTTCTCTTTCTCCCTCCCTTTTCTTCTCTCTGAAAATAAATAAATAAAATTTTTTAAAAATCATTTGGTCATAGATGTATGGGCTTATATTCAGACTCTAAATTCTATTCCCTTGGTCTACGTGTCTCTCCTTACGCCCGTATCATACAGTCTTGATGATTGTAAGTTTTGAAGGAGTAAGTTTGAGATGGGTGAGTCTTCCAACTCCTTCTTTTTCAATATTGTTTTGTTTTTGGGGGGTCCCTTGCCACCCCATGTGAATTTGAAGGTCAGGTTTTTTTTTCTGTAAAAAAAAAAAAAAGCCATTGGAATTTTGGTGGGATCGTGTTGAATCCAAGATCGCTTTGGGGAGTGTATTAGTCAGAGTGCTCCAGAGAAACAGAGCCGTGTGTGTGTGTGTGTGTGTGTGTGTGTGTGTGTGTGTAAAGAGACACTTACTACAAGGAATCGGCTCTCGGGCAGCTGTGGAGGCGGGTGGTCCCCAAGATGTGTGGGAGGAGCTGGCAGGCTGGAGAGCCAGGGCGAACTTCCTGTCTAAGGCCAGCAGGGTTGGGCCCCAGGAGGAGCTGATGTTTTAGTTCCAGTCTGAAGGCAGGAGACAGTTAGTGTCTCGGTTTGCAGGCGGGCGGGCAGGCAGAACCCTCCTTTCTTGGGGGAGGCGCGGTCTTTTTGTTCCATCCAGACCGACTGGGTGGGGACCACCCACCCTGGGGAGGGCAGTCTGCTCTGCTCAGGGTCCACTGATTTGATGGTTAGTCTCATCCAGAGACACCCGCGCAGAAACACCTGGAATAAGTGTCGTGCATCTCTAGGTGTCCCACGTCCCATCCAAGGTGACAGATAGGATTAATCATCACAACTAGTGTTTGTCTTCGTAATGATGCGAAATCTTCCCGTCCATACACGTAGGTTTGTTTTGGAATAAACAATGTCCTGTTCTTTAATTGTCTATTTTTTTTTTTTTAACTTTCAGCAGTTGTTTTGTAGTCTTCAGTGAACAGATCTTTCACCTCGCTGGTTAAGTTTATTCTTAGGGATTTTATTCTTTTAGATGCAAAGAATCAGTATCAAGCAAAACTATCCTTCAGAAATGAAGATTACCAACCAAATACTGGAAACCTGAATCCAATAAATAGTGGCCTATAAAATGTATCACACACCATGACAAGGTGGCGTTTATTTACCCCAGCACGGCGAGGGTGGTTCCGCACGAGAAAACCAGTCCACGTAACGCGCCACTGTAACACGACACGGGGGAAAGCACCCCACGGCCGGTCACCTCAATGTGTGTTGAAAGAGCATCTGACAAAATCCAACACCTTTTCATGATTAAAAAAAAAAACAAACCTCCAGAAAACAGGGAATAAAAGCAGGTGTCTCGACACGATTCGGCATATCCATGAACAGCCCACACCTGACGGAAGGCTGCAGGCTTCCCCCCGAGGTCGGGAAGGAGGAAAGGATCCCACCACTGCTATTCGGCCTCATACTGGAGGTTCCAGCCAGAGCGATTGGGCAAGAAAAAGAAATCAAAGGTGTCCAAATTAGAAAGGAAGAAATAAAAGTGTCCTGTTCATAAACGTCATGATCCTGTATATAGAAAATCCCAAAGAATTCACGAGAAAACAACTAGCGCTAATAAACGAATTCATTAACGTTGCAGGGTATGGAGTCAGCACAGAAACACATCACTTGTGTTTCTATGACCCAGCAATAAACAACTTGAAGAGGAAATTCCATTTACAAAAGCATCTAAAAGAATAAAATCCCTAGGAATAAACTTAACCAGCGAGGTGAAAGATCTGTTCGCTGTGAAGACTACAAAACTGCTGAAAGTTAAAAGAAAAAATAGACAATTAAAGAACAGGACATTGTTTATTCCAAAACAAACCTACGTGTGTGGACGGGAAGATTTCGCATCATTACCAAGGCAAACACTAGTTGTGATGATTAGTCCTCTCTGTCACCTTGGATGGGACGTGTGGCACCTAGAGATGCACGGCAGTTATTCCAGGTGTTTCTGTGCGGGTGTTTCAGGATTTTATTTTTTCTTCAGTTCTCTGAATGTCATCCCGTTGTTCTGTGTTCTCCACAGTTTCCAATGAGATGTCAACTGTTAATTTTCTTGAGGAAATTTTTGTATGTGAGGAGTTGCTTCTCTTTTGCTGCTTTCAAAATTCTCTTTCATCAGTTTGATTAGGATGTGGGGGTCTCTTGGAGTTTATTCTGAATGGAGTTTGTTGTGCTTCCTGGATGTGTAGATTAATATTTTAAACCAAATACGGAAAGTTTTTGCTCATTATTTTTTTCAAATGTTCTCACCCTTTTCTCTCTCTCATCTCCCTTCTGGGACTTTTATAACATACAAGGTCTGTGCGAGGAAAGTCCAACTGTTATCAGTATAATGAGAATGGTGTGTGTGACGTCGCTGTGACCTGGCAGCCAAGGAGAGTGGCCTGGAATGCTCACACGTGAACAGAGACAACTTCCCTGCACTAGTCAGTGGGGGTGGTAGATGCCACTGAGTGCGCATGTGCGCTGTGTGGCCATCACATTCAAAATGACTGAGCAACTACAGCAACGAATCTGCATCAAATTTTGCTTTAAGCTTGAACATTGCTCCACGGAAAGTATTCTAATGATTCAGAGGCCACAACTGTGGGCAAGTGGTGACTGGCAGCTTCATCACGACAACACGCCCGCTCACGCGTCTCATCTCGTGCAGTTTCTCGTCAAAACATCAGATCACCCAGGTGACTCAGCCCCTGCTACAGCCCAGATTTGGAGCCCTGTGACTTCTGGCTTTTCCCAAAACTAAAATCACCTTTGAAAGGGAAGAGACTTCAGACCATCAATGAGAATCAGGAAAATACGACAGGGCAGCCGATGGCAACTGGGAGACCCCAAGGCGGCTACTTTAAAGGGACTGAGGCGTCATTGTCCTGTGTAGTGTCTCCTGTATCTTGTATCTTCTTCAGTGAGCGCCTCTTTTCCACGGTATGTGGCCGGATATTTTCTGGACAGGCCTCATATGTGCTGGTGTGATTGGTGGTGCCCCACAGGTTTTGGGGGCTCTGTTCATTTTTTTTTATTATTTTTTTCCTTCATTACTTAGACTGGAATAAACTGTTATCTTACCTTGAAATCTCAGCTGAACCGTCTTCAAGTTCTCTATTTCTTATTTCTGCTTGCTTAGTTCTGCTGTTGAGTCTCCGGGGTGAGTTTTTCATTTCAGTTATTGAGCTTTTTTAACTCCGGAGTTCCTATTTGATTTCTTTTGAAAGTCTGTCTGTATTGATAATCTCTGTTTCATGAGACACGGCTCCGGCGGCCGCTTCCAGGTCTGCGGACGCGGTTGTCTTCGTCGCTGGGGCCCTGTGCAGGGAGGCCACTCACCGTCTGCGCACCAGACGCCGGGCTTTCCCCCTGGAGAGGCCCCGCCGCTCACACCGCGGTTCCTGTGTTTCGTTCCGTGCCTCCTAATTCCGTGCTGAAAGGTGGACGTTTCGGTTGTGACGACATGGCCGGTCTGGAAGCAGTTCAGCTGCCGTCTGTGTGACGACTTTGTTGAGGTGGTTTTGTAACATTTTTGCGCCTCGTCCGTGTGCTCACTGGAGCCTCTGTCCCGCTCAGCTGGTGACCAGGCGGAGGTTTCCTAGGTGCTGGAGCCAGCACCCACCTCCACTCCCTTCCCTCGACGGCTCTGCCTTCGTGTCCCCTTCCCGAGGTGCAGAGCCAGAGGCCAGCCCTGTCGGGCCTCTCCAGGGCACACGCACGGCCGGGCCGGTGTGGCCTGAGATTCTCGCCGTCCGTCAGAGCGAATGTCAATGTGTGGTTGCCTCTCACATGCCCCCTACTGGGGACCTGGCCTGCAACCCAGGCATGTGCCCTGACTGGGAATTGAACCAGCAACCTTTTGGTACACGGGCCAGCACTCAATCCACTGACCCACACCAGCCATGGCAATGGATTGTCTTTCTACATGTTTATTTGCTATCTCTACATATTCTTTGGTGAGATTTCTGTTAAGACATTGGCCTACTTTTTAATTGGGTTGTTTGTTTTCTTATTGTTAAATTTTGAGTTGTTTGTATATTTTGGGTAATAGTCCTTTATCAGATATGTTTTTGTGCAAATATTTTCTCCCAGTCTGTAGTTTATCTTCTAATTATCTTGAGACTGTTCCCGAGCTTTTCAAAGCCTTGTTTCCCAGCGGGAGAGGAAATCTCAGCCTTTTGGTGAGTCTACCTTTGCCTGGACTCTGATCGATCGCCCCGGGCAGCAGCAAATGATACTCTGGCCTGCAAATGTCTTTAGTAACCCCCACCTGCCCCGGCCACCAGCAGCCGCCTCAGCGCCGAGAGGGTGCTGGGTGGGTGCGGTGAAGTGTGGCCCGTGGAGCCGCTCGATCGGCCCGAACAAGCAGAAGTCGCTGCACGCGAGGCCTGTTCAGCTCTCCACACACCTTCCTCCCGGTGTCCGCGTGGGTCGCAGGCACGCTCCTCCGGGCCACGGCCTCCGGGGAGACGGGCCAGGGCGAGGCCCAGTGCCGCCGAGTTCTCAGTTCTTACCAACAGCAGGTCATCTCTCTTGGTCAGGTGTTCCTCTGACTCCTGCAAGCTTTTGCTTAGTTCCCTGAATTCCAAAAAAAGTTGTTTCTGACGGGCGTGCCAGTTTTTCCCTTGCTTTTGTGGGAGGGGGGACTTTTGGGGCTCCTCACACAGGCGTCCCTGCCGACATCACTCCCCGTGACGTCTGGTGCTGGCGGTGTGGCCGGTTCAGAGTATGCCTGGTTCACGGACTCCCCACCCGATTCCAGAAAAGAGAGTCCCAGGTGGCACGTGCAGCTTGGTGTTGCTCACGTTCGCCGCGTGCCCACCGCCCGCAGGACGCACCAGTGCAAACCTCACCCTCCCCGGAGGCTCGGCCCTCCACGCAGCACTGCTGTCTCCTTCCGGGACCTGCAGGCTTGACCCTCCCTGTGTGACGTAGGGGCGGGGACCCTACTCAGGGTCACCCCAGGGGTTTCTCCTTTGCGTGACTTCGTGTGGCCTTAATTCCCCGCTGGCACCCCACCTGAGCGGTGCTCACTACCACCTGCACCTGAGCTGAGTGTGGGAGACCTGCCTCCAGGGCCGGTCTTCCCGAACCCAGAGCCCCCTTTTCCCCGGGACACGACAGGGGGGCATTTGTCTCACCTGAAGACCTAAAGACTGTTCCCACCGTCCTAAATGTTTGCGGAGGCGAGAAGGCACTGCATACGCTTCTCCCGGGATCCGACTCCTCATGGTGACTGTCGGTGGCTGGGGGAGGCCGGGTCGTCGGGCACTGCCCGCCCACTGGTGCTGGCACCACCTCGGCGTCTCGCTCCTGCTGTCCTGGGGCCACCTGAGGTCGCCCTCATCGGCCGTCCCATCGACACAGGAGGCCGCGGGCCTGCCTGCGGGGCCAGCTCAGGGCTCCCACGTGTCTGTCCCGGGTAAGCCTCTGTTGGGGGAGTGTCTCCTGGGGCAGCTCGGGTCTGTCTCACGGTGGCTCGTTTGCTGGTTTCACTGGAGCAGCATGTGCTGTTGAAAATGATCCTGTGATACAATTAGAACTATTTTCTTTTTTTTTAAGCTGCATAAATTTATTAGAACTTTGAAGACATTTAACAATTTACCATGTTTTGCCATGAACAATGCACTCCTGTGTACACTGCACCCCACGTTTTGGGGCACATTATACACGGTGTTGTTATGCCCACAGGGTGTGATCATTATAGCCATGTATGACACGCATCCTTATTTTTCCCTCAAAAATTTGGGCAACTTTTGGCCAAGATGGAGCATAGGTGGACACACTGTGACTCCTCGCACAACCAAAATTAAGGACAACAAAGATTTAGAAACAAGAAAACAACCAGAACTGATAGAAAATGGAACTGTACGGCAGTCCGACAACCATTCATCCAGACCAGTAAGAGGAGCGGGAGTCGCAGCAGGAAAGAGCAGAGATTGGCCGACCCGGTTGTGCAGGCTGCGGCTGACAGATCCCAGGCGTGCAGGTGGTGGCTAGTGGACCTCGGGCACAGGGTGGCAACAGGCAGACCCAGTGAGGGCACGCAAGGAGGCTGGCTGACCAGGTGGTCCTACATTCATGCGCAGGTAATCCAGGAGAAAACAGGGGGCGACACAGACTTTGCAACCCAGGGCCCCAGGGCCAGGAAATGAAACCTAAAAGCACCGATTGAAAACACTTGTGTGGGGTTGAGGTGCCAGGAGAGATCCCGCGCCTCACAGGAGAGTTTGTTGGAGAGACCCACAGGGTCCTAGAACACACACAAGCCCACCCACACGGAAATCAACACTAGAAGGGCCCAGTTTGCTTGGGGGAAGTGGCTGAAGGGACTGGAATCCAAGAGAGCAGAGCAAGCGCCATTGTTTCCTCCCCACCCACACATACAGCGTCGCTACCCAGTGACTGGGCTGCCCCCATCCTGGAGAACACCTAAGGCTCTGCCCCTCACTATGTAACAGCTGCAACCAGACCAAAAAAAAAAACCCTAAAAATGACTCAAATGGGAGAACAGATCAAAGCCCCAGAGCCAGTTCATCTAAGCGACCAAGAGATAGCCAACTTATCAGATGCAGAGTTCAAAGCACTGGTGATCAGCATGCTCACAGAATTGGTTGATTTTGGTTGGAAATTAGATGAACAAATGAAGGCTACAATAAGTGAAATGAAGAAAAACGCACAGGGAACCAATAGTGATGGGAGGAAAACTGGGACTCAAATCAATGGAGTGGACCAGAAGGAAGAAAGAAACAACCAAACAGAAAAGAATGAAGAAACAAGAATTCAAAAAATTGAGGAGAGGCTTAGGAATCTCCAGGACAACTCGAAACATCCCAACATCCGAATTATAGGGGTACCAGAAGGGGAAGAGGAAGAGCAACAAGTGGAAAAGTTATTTGAACAAATAATAAAGGAGAACTTCCCCAATCTGGCAAAGGAAATAGACTTCCAGGAAGTCCAGGAAGTTCCGAGAGTCCCAAAGAAGTTGGACCCAAGGAGGAACACACCAAGGCACATCATAATTACATCAGCCAAGATAAAAATGAAGGCGAGAATTCTAGAAGCAGCAAGGGATAAGGGACAGTCACCTACAAAGGAGTTCCCATCAGACTGTCAGCTGATTTCTCAAAAGAGACCTTACAGGCAAGAAGGGGCTGGAAAGAGGTATTCCAAGTCATGAAAGTTCATCATCACCAAGCCCTTGTTAAATGAAATGTTAAAGGGACTTATCTAAGAAAAAGAAGATAAAAAATATGAACGATAAAAAGACAGCAAACTCACGGATATTAACAACCACACCTAAAACAAAAGCCAACTAAGCAAACAATAGAACAGGAACAGAATCACAGAAATGGAGATCACATGGAGGGTTAGCAACAGGGGAGTGGGAGGAGGAGGAGGGGGAAAGGTGCAGAGAATAAGTAGCATAGACCGTGGGTAGAAAATAGACAGGGGAAGGGCAAGAATCGTGTGGGAAAAGTAGAAGCTAAAGAACTTATGACACATGGACATGAACTAAAGGGAACGTGGGTGGGAGGGGGTGTGCAGGGTGGAGGGGAATGAAGGGGGAAAATGGGACAACTGTAATAACATAATCAATAAAATATATTTTTTTAAAAATTGGGCAAAAAAGTACACATTACACACGGCAAAATACGGTCCTGATGTCAGAAACAGAGTCTTCGTATGAACTCCAGAAGGGCAAGCAGCCCCGGGAGTTCTGTTTCGCAGGCTTTCAGAAGGGCTTCCGGAGCGAGGGCATTCTCACCTTGTCTGTCACACTGGTGCTTGGAGCCCTGTGCCCGTCACCACTCCCCCGCCGACCCCCTGCCCCAACGGGTCAGCCAGCGGGGGCACAGGGACGGGGCAGGTGAGAGTCTTGTACCCCTGTTTACCTGAAGGCAGCAAACAGCAGCCGGTTTCCCGCGTGGCGGGCGCCGTGTCTCTCCGCACCCTGAGTGGGAACCCCTCGGATCCCGTCCTCCCCACACCAGGCCCTCAGCCCTCGCCCAAGGGGTCTGTGTCGGGACCGACACCTGGCGGCATCACCACAGCTGCTTCCTGTCTTGCCGCTGTGTGCCCTCGACTTCCCCTTTTCGTCCGCATCTCCCATGAGCTTCTCGGGGTGTTTTTAAAGGGCCAAGGCCCAGGTAAACCGACCACATTAAAGTCAGGAACTCCTCGTTAAAAGGCGTAGGCAAAGTCGGAGTCGAGCCGTGGGCTGTGGGCAGAACTGTCACTGGCCAAAGGGTCAGCGGTCAGAGCACGTGCTTGAGCCCCGCGCGTCACCGTGGTAAGGGGTGATAAGCCGGTTAAACACGGCCAGAAGGGAGACCCGGACGTTTCTCAGGTGGAAGGGCACAGGGGGCCCACGACGGGTGGAAATGGGCTCGCCCCCACTTAGTGTCAGAGTGAGGAGGGGAGAGGCCACCCGTGTTGTGCCACGCGGCTGTGGGAGAGAAGATGCTGGTGACGCCCAGCATGGGTGCGGACGTGGCGCTGCGGAAGCCCTGTGCCGCTGTGCGGGGAGCGGTGGGCCGGGCTGTCCGCTGCCACATGCACAGCCTGCAGGACTCGCTGCTCTGCACCCGGGTGCCGGGCCCCAGGCCGGGGTCGGCCGTCTCTGTCCGTCAGGAGCAGGATGGGAACTCTTCTGGGCTTTGCAGACCACGTACAGTCTCGTCACATAGTTGTCCTTGTTTCGTTGGTCTGTTCAGCCCTTAGAAGTCTGAGAAGGAGCCCTGGCTGGTGTAGCTCAGTGGATTGAGCACGGGCCTGTGAACTAAAGGATCGCGGTTTGATTCCCAGTCAGGGCACATGCCTGGGTTGCAGACCAGTTCCCGGCAGAAAATGCACGAGAGGCAACCACACATTGATATTTCTCTCCCTCTCTCCCTCTCTCCTTCCCTTCCCCTCTAAAGATAAATAAATAAAATGTTTAAAAACAAAATAAAACAGAAGTCTGAGAAGGAGCGCTTGCTCCAGAGCCTGGCAGAGACAGGCTGCTGGCTGGGCTTGGCCCCCAACTATGTGCTGCACCCCGAGCCCTGAGCTGGAGGGTGTGTCCTGGGGACCCTCGGACGAGGGCCCGAGAGGGTGGCAGGAGCTGACTGGCGGTGAAAGCAGGCACTGGCCACAGCGTGACTGGTCGCGGGTGCGCAGGTCGTGGGCTGCTACGCAGCAGTGGCCATGAGGGAGTCCCACCTGCCGCACACCAGACACTCAGAGGATGCTTATAACGCGCGTGGCCAAGGACGCGGATGGCGTGGCATCATTTTTACGCAGTTACAAGCAGGCGAAAGTGCACTGTGTAGGAGGAAAAGTGTCATAGCAAGAGGGTCATAAGTGCTGAGCTCGGACGGACAGTGACTCCGGGAGGGGCGGGCAGGTGGCTGAGGAAGGCGTGCCTGGGGAGACGGCGAGTCAGGGGCCTGCTCTCCCGGTCGTGCTCTGACCTGGCGCACGTGTCAGCTGACACACCTGTTAGAAAGGACACCGCAAGGCAGGGCTTAGAGCTGACCCTCCCGAGCTCCGCCCAGCGGACCCCCTTAGAGGGAGGGGGGCAGGTAGGGAGGCAGGTGTCGGAGCTGCTGCTGTGGGGTGACTGCCAGCCCAGCCCTGACAGAGGCCCAGGAGGGGCTGGCCGTCTTCGTGCTCAGCCGCGGTGATGCCGCCGACTCCGAGTGCAGGGCACATGGCCCCTTCCCACTGAGGGGTCTGGGCAGCCTTGTCCAAAACCCCGTGAGCACGCCTGGGGGGCTCACCTCTGCTTCGCTGTCTGTGCGTGTGCCCTCTGCCACTGCCCGACGTTTCTCGGTGAGTTTGAAATCAGTGGATGCTGGTTCCTCGGGCTTGTCGTCTTGTCCGTTCGGGGCCATTCTGCTTGCGTTCCCATACAACTCTGGGGTCAGCTTGTTCATTGCTGCGGGAAGGTGTCGGGATAGGGTCTGCATTGGGCTAGGGTGGTGCTGCCTCGGGGGCCTGTGCCCCGACCTCCAGTCCCCAGGCCTGAGAGCGCTCCGCAGCCTTCGGTTACAGTTACTCCTGCGTGTTTTTTCTTTCTGGTGTTATTTTATTGCTTTTTTAACGATTTTACTTATTTATTTTTAGAGGGAGGGGAAAGAAGGGAGAGGGAGAGAAACATCGATGCATGAGAGATACATTGATTAGTTGCTTCTCGCATACCCCTAACCAGGGACCCAGCCTGCCACCCAGGCCTGTGCCCCGACCGGGAATAGAACCGGCGACGCCCCTGGCTCGCAGGCAGCCTGGCATGCAATCCACTGAGCCACACCAGCCAGGGCTCCTTCCGATGTTACTTTAATGGATTCTTTTCTCTTTTTTTGTCTTAAATATTCTTTCTTTTTTTAAAATTGTATTTTCTTCCATTACCATTTAGTCCACTTATACCCCCTCCCCCGTCAATCACCACACTGTTGTCCACGCCTTGAGTCCTTTTCCTCAATCCCCCCGCCCGCTCCCCTCCCCGAAAATGGACTGTTTTCTTCGTTTCATTTTTGGGTTGTTCATTGCTAGGGCACAGAAACACCGTTTTTTACATGTCGATATTTACGTGTTGAGTTGCATCCTGCAGCTTTGCTGAAGCGGTTTGTACTAGTTCAGCCAGTTTTTGGTTTGTTCCTTACCATGTTCTTGATTGGCTCCTCCGAAAACAGAAGTAGCTGTACTTCTTCCTTCCCAGTCTGGATGCCTCTTATTTCTCTCTCTTGCCTGATTGCCACGAAGGGGCATTTTGAAGCAAGGCGTTGGCCTCTCAGGTGAGGAGCAGCCGGCGTGCGTCGGGCTCCCGCCCGGGTTGGCCAGAGGACGTCGCTCCGTGTGGTCTGCGCCAACGGCCTAGCGACGCCCACGTGGGCGGGGGGGCGGGGCGCGCAGTGCCAAGGACCCGCCCCGGGGAGGGGCTCCCGTTGTCCCTGCTCCCCCTCCTGTCGTAGTTCCCGGTCGGTCGTCTTCTCCGAGAGCGTGCGCAGGGACGAGCTACTGGAAAACCCACCCCGGCACGTGCCCAGCGCGCCCAGTTTTAAAACACGGGATGCTCTGCGCGAATGTCGCGAGTCGGCTGAACCCGGTGGAGCCGTCTCAGCAGCCTGCGGTGGCCGTCCCCGTGGTGCGCAGTGCGTTCTCGGAGCCGTGCAGCCCCCCAGTCAGCGCCAGGGCGCCTTCCGCACCCCCGTGAGATGCCCCGTGCCCGGCAGTAGACCTCGCCGCCCCGGGCCCGCCCGCCAGGAATCTGCCGTGTAGACAGTTTTCTCCTGGTTCTTGTTCCTCGCTGAGGCTGCAGGTGGAAGACTCCCGGAGTTTTCTTGTTCCCGTTGCCCAAGCCCTGTCGACTTCTTGCCCTCCTTCACCGAAGGCGCAGCTCAGGAACGGGCCAGGCGTGGGAACAGGGCACTGGGAGGCCCGTCGCCGAGGTGCCTCCGAGGTGCCCACGCTGCAGGCGAGTGCCGACCAGCCAGCCGCAGGCCGCCCTCCGCCTCGGGACAGGGTGCTGCGGCGAGGCCGTCCGCCTGCCGGGTGCCTCCTGCGTAGCCAGCAAATGGGAGCTGCCGAGCTGCACCTGCTCATTCACAGAGAGTGACGCGCGACGGGGAAATGGACATTTACTGTTTATCCTGAGCTCAGTGAGTCACTCCTCTCATCCTTGATAAAAGAGTTCACCTCTGCAGAAGCCAGCATTTCTCATGAAAAACTGTTCACTGAACACACAGCTTCCTAACCCCATAGGACAAAACACTAAACCCAAGTGCTCCGTAGCTGCCGTCTAAGAGAGGGCTTTCCGGGCGTGAAGCTACCCCATCGGACCGGGAAGCTGAGGCGTTTTCTCTTCCCGAGCAGTCAGCTGTCACAGCAGCGCAGTGCGGCGGAGCAGCTCAGACCTCGCCCTTCTCTGTCGCGGCCGCAGGGGGCGTGCGCCTCCCCTTCAGGCATCAGTCCAGGGGCCTGGGTTTGCCAGCCAGCCAGCCGGCCAGAGCGCACCTGTGTCACTGGGGGTGTGTTCTTCCCGAGGGAGGGAGAGACAGTGGACGCTATGCGCTTGGCCCTGGGTGGCAGGAAGTGCCACAGGAAGGCGCAGACAGGGCAGCCGGGGGGGGGGGGGGGGGGGGGGGGGGGGGGGGGGGGGGGGGGGGGGGGCGGGGAGTGGGGCTGGCTGGGCCAGGCTCCTGGAGAAGGA
Organism: Anoura caudifer; assembly: GCA_004027475.1. NCBI lineage: Eukaryota > Metazoa > Chordata > Mammalia > Chiroptera > Phyllostomidae > Anoura > Anoura caudifer. The sequence goes on from PVKU01006234.1 coordinate 18,730, forward strand.
GGGGCACGCGTCCCCAGAGGGGAGCCCCTGCAGCCTGTGCGGACGGGCGCAGGCGCCCAGCCTGGAGGCCAGCAGGCTCCCAGCCTGCCCTCCCCTCTGACCAGCCACACGGGACCACCTGCCTCCTTACTGGGCACCTGCGTGGCCGGTTCTGGTCAGCAGCTTTGTAAGTGAAGGTTTGCTGGCCTTTTGAGGTCATTTCAAAAACTTATTTTTTTGGTTTCACCAACAGACTTAATAGGCCCCACACTTTGCACGGTTGTGTTCTGTTCAATCAAAACGAACCCAGGTGTGGCTGGAGCACCTGCTTGCTTACCTGTCCCATGCTGGGCAGTGGCCCGAGTCCCTGTACCTGCCAAGGCGGGAAGCATTCATCCCATCAGCCTCGGAAAGAGGCAGAGAGGCTGTGTGAGGAGCCTGAGAGCAGGATGTGCCCACCCCGCCCAGCCGAGTCCGAGCACTTTTGCCTGGCGGAGCTCAGCGCCGGCAGCCGCGGGCACAGCCTCACTCGGCACTGGCTCCCAGCAGGAAGGGTGGGGATGGCGCGGACCCGCGGGACCTTGTTAGCAGGAGGAGTTCACCGGTAGAAGTGGATGGACAGAGCAGGAATACTACAGCCCTGACCACGTGGCTCGGTTGGCTGTAGAGTTGTTCCACGAACCAAAGGGCTGCTGGTTCGATTCCCAGTCAGGGCACCTGCCCAGGTTACGGGCCCACCCCATCGGGGTGTGTGGAGGTGTGGCCAGTTCATGTTTCTCTCCTCTCCTTCCTGTCTCTCTCAAATCAATCAATAAATTAGAAAAAAAATTTAGAAGGAGCACAGTGTAGTTTTGAGAGCTCAGCTGAGTTTGGAAGCAGCCTCCTCTGGGGGCCCCCAGAGCCCCGCCCACGCGCATCCCCGCAGGCGGGCCGCACAGACCCGCACCTCTGTGGTTTGTGTTCGGGAGCTGCTTTCTGGGTCCAAGGATAGCGACTTGCAGGTGGCAGCCAGCCATCTGCACACTCGTCACCATCTGCGGGAGGAGACCCCCATCCAGTGCTGATGTCCCCCCCTCACCAGCTCTGTCCCAGACATGGAAGTGCCCGTTAGTCCGCAGCGGGCTCACCCTGAAGCCTAGCAGCGCGGTGCAGGGAGCCGCTGCTCAGGGCTGGTGAGGGGAGGCAGGCGGCGGAGAGGCAAGGCCAGACCTGTCATGCCCGGGCTGGGCATTGCGGGGGGGTGGGGGGGGCGCACTCTCAGCGGGGGGCGTGCAGCGCAAACCTGGTAGGAGTGCGGAGTTTGCAGACAGCAGGTGTGATGTCAGAACCACAGGCGCCCGCTCTGACCACGGCCTGGCTGCAGTGCCTCGCAGTGCGGCAGGCCACCTGCGTCGTGCACCCCGGAGGGTGCCCCCGCAGCGAGGTTGAGTAGGAGGTGCACCTGGCGGAGAGTGGCCGCTGCTTCCGCCAGAACATCAGGATGCGGCCCAGCAAACCGCATCCACGTTAAACCGCTCTCCAAAAAGAGCCTTCGACATGCACGCTGTTGGCGTTTTGAGCGGTGAGGCGGGAGGCGGGGCGTGTGCGACCGTCTGGTTCCCACCGTGCGTGCGCGCGCCCGCACTGAAGTCCCGCCGGCAGCGGGAAGAGCGCGCGTCCCTCGGCACGGCTGCATCTCCAGAGCCGCGTGTGTGGTTCCCTGGCGCAGGACAGCGGGCTAGCAGTCGGCTCACCCATTGTTCTTTTTTCCAGCAGAATTTCTCTTTCTTAAAATGGAGCCGAGTAAGAAAACGGACGCTTCGGGCCCGCTGCAGACCAACCCGCCGCTCAGGTTGCACCCGGACCGCGGCGCGCCCGTGCTGGTCCCCGAGCAGGGCGGCTACAAGGAGCGCTTCGTGAAGCCCGTGGAGGACAAGTACAAGTGTGAGAAGTGCCGGCTGGTGCTGTGCAACCCGAAGCAGACCGAGTGTGGGCACCGCTTCTGCGACAGCTGCATGGCTGCCGTGCTGAGGTAGGCCCGCCCGCGACCCCGCCGTGCGTGGCCGTGGCCCCGCCGCGCCCTTCCTTGCACGTTTCTGAGAAAACGAGCTCTGCAGCTCTGCGGCGACCCAAACGGATGCGTCACACGGGGGGGGGGGGGGGGGAAGCCCAGCGGGGTGCTCGCCCACAGTGGGGGTCGCTGTCGCGTGGCCTGGACCGCTCAGCTCCAGCGGCAGCCTTCCGTCTGGCCCTGGTGTCCCCGACTTTTGCTGGAGGAGCTCACAGTTGCGTGGCAGAGATGGACCGAGGAGCCCTCCGATGCGAGGGCTCCAGTGTGCTGGGCTGTGGTGGACAGGGCCCGCAGGATGGACAGGACAAGTGTCTGACCACAGCGGGGACCCCGTATGAGTGTACTGGCCTGGCAGGTGCAGGCAGAATACCCATGGGGCCCATGGGCACCCTGCGCGGCTGAGGGCTGACGCCACTGCAGAGCCGCGGGGAGGGGGGGTGCTCAGCAAAATGACACTGGCCAAGAACGTGTCTTCCTTCACCCACAGGTATTTCTTGGGTCCGGTGCTGGACCCTGGGGGTGTGGCAGGACTCACTCATGCTCTGTTCCCATCGGGGAACAGGTGTCAGGGAACACGCCCCCTCGCTGTCCTGACACCGCCGAGTGCACCTGCTGGCCTCCCTGCCCCTCCCCGTCACCCTCCCTCCTCTGGGCACGGCCATCTGTGGTCCTGTCCGCTGTCCCAAACAGCGACCCCACTGCCCCACCTGTGGGCAGAGTGGCTCGTGAGCAGACTCCAAACACCTGATTTCCCTGCACTCAGAGGCTGGGGGCCACTCTGGGCACCGCCGAGGGCAGGAGGGCAGGCAGATGGGGCTGGTTCTCTTCTGACTCCACCCCTTCCGCTCCTGCTGGCACCAGGGTCCCTCCTGAGGCAGCTCAGCCCTGGGGTCCGAGGAGTCCTGTGGCGAAAACAGTTCGGCACAAGCTCCACATTAGTGGGTGTCCTTTGCACGAACGAATTTGTGCTTTAAAAGGTGTCCACTTCCTCCCCACCAGCCCGTGGCTCCCCCGCTCGCATCCTGGTTTGCAGAGCCCGCCACCTGCGCCGCCTCCTCTCCCCAGTGGCGAGCAAGGATCCAACTTTTCCTTTATTCTCTTGGGTGGTTTCCAGCACCAGGTCCAGCACAGCACAGCTCAGGCTCCGGGCCTGAGTTTAGGGGCGGGGGCGGCCCAGGAGACGGGATGCTTTCAGCCCCTGCTGCTGCGGCCCCTGCAGGGCACCACCTCGCTCCACGGCGGGCCCAGCTCCGGTGCCCTCGGTGCCCACCCTGAAGAGCCCTCGTGTAGCTGGTTTTGGTTTCTGAAATAAAATTTCACTTTTAACTGCAAGGGGCTTTCCAGTGGGGCCTGACCTAGTTGTTCTGCTCAACTTCCTTATGGAAAGTTACCACTGAACACATTTTTCCCCCTTTTCCTCCGGCTTCACACATCAGCCCACCCCGCCCTGGCACCCCGGAGCTCTGGTGGCAGCTGGGCACCCTGCGGCTGGTCGGCCATCGGGGAGGGGCCGGCACTGGGTGCAGAGCTGGGACTTCTGCGCTAACGAGCCTGTGTGTTTCCCCTCAGCTCCTCGGGCCCAAAGTGCACGGCGTGTCAAGAAGGCATCGTTAAAGACAAGGTATTCTCGGGTTTTCAAGGAGCTGTTTAGTCACGTGTTTGATGCTGAGCGGTTCGCGCACGGCACTCTGGCGCTCGGCGTCATCCCAGTGTGGCCGCTGGTACGGCGGTGCCGGGTCATGCAGGCACCTGGAGGCACGGGGCGGGTCTGCTCTCTGCAAGGTCTTCACCCTGAGCCTGCGCTCACCTGGCTCACCTGCCACAGGCACAGTGGCCTCCAGAGACCCTGGCAGGTGCGCAGGCATCTGTGCTGTCGCCTGGCTCCCTGCCCCCCCTTGTGGCCTCTTGAAGTCATTGCATGCGCAGATGTCAGGCCCCCCTCCCCAGTCCAGCGGGACTGTGCGTGCCAGGGAAAGCTCACAGGTGTCGCAGGGCCACCCTGTCAGGGCGCAGGAGGCTGCGCAGGTGGCCCACGGGCTTCCCGCCTGTGGCCCCGGTCCCGTCTCGCGGCATTCCTGTGGTCTGTGTGCTGCCCAGTGCACTGGGAGTTTGAAGTGACTCATCGAAGCACTTAAAATATCAATAGAAATCTGCCACTCCCATGTTTTGATTAATGAACCTGACAGTTTTTTAAAACACAGGTCATTAAATTGTAAAGTGCCCTCTCAGGGGCTTTCCCGTCTGAAGCACGCGGCCTCCAGGTGCTGGTGGGGCAGTCGCCACTGGGCCCTGGGCTTCGGGACAGGGCGTCAGGCACGGCCTGCTCAGCACAGCAGAGACAGAACTGGCCGAATGTCCATCCACCTGTTCTCTCTCAGCATGTACCTGCTTCTAAAAACTTTGGTTGGTAACAGGGAAGGAGTTGTTTTTAAGAAAAGCAAGTCACTCAGCTCTGCCCCTCAGCTCATCAAGGTTGCTAACCTGTTACCTTGTTCACGTGACCCTGACCGCTGTGGCTGAGAGGGGCCGAAACCACGGACTGAGGTGGCTCCTGAGTGTCTCCCTTTCATTCTGCAGCATTACTCCCATTTTCAGTGGCTTTGCAGCCTAAGAAAACTGCTTGTGTTCCCGAAGAGTCCCACATGAGGTGGCTAGCGCTGGGCCCTGGGAGACGGAGGCCGGGTCACCGACGATGGGCCCCCGCTAGGCTGGGACAATGACGGCGAGCGAGCTGAGCCCTGCGCGCTCAGACATGCCACACTTCCATCGCTGCTGGGCCGTCCATCCGTCTGTCTGAAAGTTAAACTCAGACGACTCCAAGTTTTGACGCAGAAAGGAAGCTCATTTCTTACCGGTTAAAAATACGTGTGTTGTTGGCTTAATGTATCTGAAATTATGACCTTTTTTAAAGAAAAGTCAAGTCCCGTTTGTCCCAGTCAGTGTGGCTCAGTGGGCGGAACATCGTCCCAAGCGCCAAAGAGACGTGTGGGAGGCAGCCGCCGGTGTTTCTCTCCCCCTCCCCTCTCTCTCTCAAATCAATAAACATTTTTTGAAGTTTTTAAAAATGTAAAGTCATTTTTCAACACAGGATTAGATTTGGCTCCAAGTAAGTTCATTTTTAACTCAACGGTCGTTGATTCTCCTTCTCTGCCTCTGTAGTTGAGCGGGCGCACGAGATCCCGGGCTGGGCCCCCACCTCAGCGCACCGCCTGCGGGCTAAGTCGGCAGGACTGTGTTTTCAGAAGGAGTGAGCTTGCCTGTTTTCTCAAGGGGAAATAAAATTAAAGAAAGAAGGTTTTCATTTTGAAAAGGAAACATTTTTATTATTGGATCAACCTCAGTCTGCGATGTGTATTTAAAAGAGAATTTTTTAAAACTTTTTAAAAGATTTTATTTATTTATTTTTAGGGGGGAAGGGAGAGAGAAAGAGGGAGAAGAACCTCAGCGCGAGAGAGAAACATCGATCGGTGCCTCTCGCAGGCCCCCCAACCAGGCCTGCACCCACAGCCCAGGCGTGTGCCCTGACCGGGAGTCAGACAAGTGGGGATGACCTCCAACCCACTGAGCCACACTGGTCAGGGCTAAGACAGGGGTTTTCTGGTATTTTTCTGGCAGGGTATTTTGGTGGAAGATGAGTTGTGAGTGACGTAATCAGAAGGAACCAAAATAGATGTTTCGCAAACTGACTGCGAGATGTCATCTCTTGCAGCAGGCACCGCGCAGGTCCTGCCCCGGTGGCCCCTTCCGGTGCTGGCTGGCTCCTGGCCTTAACAGTGACCCGAGCGCAGGTGTGACCTTGGCGCGGGCCTCAAGGTTGACCCAGTGACTCCGAAGGGTTGGGTGCTCCAGAGTGATCTCCGAGGGTGCCGTGTGACTTTTTTCTTGTGGCTTTTCTCATAAAAGACCACAGTTAGCTTGTGTCACTTCGCTTGCATCTCCGAGTGGGGCAGCGCCCTTCTCCCCCTCCTCACAGCATTAGGAATTAAGATGGTGCTTCATGTGCTCCGAGGCCACTCAGAGACGCTTTCAGGGTTCTTTCAGAGTGGCTTTGCGCTGACCAGAGTAGCAGCGGAGGCTGAGAAACGCTAATCCTCTGAAATCGCCCTGTGCTTCCCCTTCCAGGTGTTCAAGGATAATTGCTGCAAGAGGGAGATCCTGGCCCTTCAGATCTACTGCAGGAACGAGGGTCGCGGCTGTGCGGAGCAGCTGACACTGGGCCACCTGCTGGTGAGTCCCGGGGTGACATGGCAGGCTTCCAGGTCAGGGAGGGGCGTCCCTCAAAACACGCCCCGACGATGACGGGAGAGCAGGCCACCTGGGTGTGGGGTGCTGTTCGCACCTGGCTGTCGAACTCCCCCAGGGTGGTTAGGGCAGAAACAAGTCTGCTCGGAGTTTTAATTTGGAAGGCCCGTTAAAAACCTCTTCTTTTTTACCATGGAATTCCACATAACTTTTTGTGGGTTTTTTTTTTTATTGGTATCATTTTGTCTTGGAAAGACGTTTGAATTAGAATGAGTTATAGTCCTTAGTAGAAAGCCATCTGTTTGTCCAGGAGGAGGAGTGGACTTCGTTGTCCAGAGCAGTATAGTCAGAGTGACCACCCATGAGGGCGTGAAATTCAGTATCTCCTGATACGTATGTCACTCTTCTCTGTGAAAAGCCAGTCTGATGGCGGGCAGACGCTCTCCGTAGCGTTTGATCACGCAGAGGCTAAAATCGGGTGTTTCCGATTGCGGTTTCGCCGATTCTGAGTAATTTCGAATTGTCTGCTTACAGGTGCATTTGAAGAACGATTGTCAGTTTGAAGAGCTGCCTTGCGTTCGCGCTGACTGCAAAGAAAGGGTCCTGAGAAGAGACCTGCGCGACCACGTGGACAAGGCCTGTAAATACCGCGAGGCCACGTGCAGCCACTGCAAAAGCCAGGTCCCCATGATCACGCTGCAGGTGCGTCCCGCCCGCCCGCTCCCCGCTCCGTCCACAGCCCGGCTCCTGAATGAGAGCGAGCACAGGAAGCGAACGGCGGTGCTCACCTGAGCCGATTTCAGAGTGAAGCCTTACTTGGTTTTCCTGTTTTTGTTTATGTAATTAACGTTTTCACTGTCTTGGTTCACTGCCATTTGGGGGTGCCAACAAATGAAGACTAATTGTCCCAAAAAGGTAGCATGTCTTACTTGTCTCAGGGAGTGGCCTCAAATTCTTGCCGAATCACTGCCTGCACTTACAGCTCTGTGGAAACAATCACTTCAGCGGGGTCACTTCCCGGCATTGCTGAGGTGCAGCTGTCTGTCTTGCAGAGACGAGACTCAGCATTTTTTCATGCCCCGATTATTTTGGCGTGGTTCAGTATCGTGCCCACGGTAGAATCAGATCCTTCATCTGTAAGTTACAGAGAAAGAGAGCCGTTGGGGGTGGGGACGAACAGCAGACGCATCAGGGCGTGGTAGCTCTCAGGATGAGTCCCTCTGTCGCACAGATCTGTGTGAAGTGCCGTTCTTGGGTCTGTGGGTTTCACGGTGAAGCTCACCGTCTGGAGGGAAGGGACCGGGAACAGGCAGACGTGCAGTGAATGACGGTGGTCGGCTCCTTGTGAACTGGTAAACTGCCACAGGGGGCAGGGTGGTGGGGGCTGGCCTGTGGCACGGTTGGCGACCCACACAGGAAGCGCCTGGAGCAGAGTCAGCCACGTGGGAATTGGGCTCTGGTCTGGGACTGACCTGGCGGGTGGGTTTTAGGAACCGTGAGAGGCGAGCGCAGGCCTGGTGCACACCTGAGTTGAAATGTCAAGGGGACAGGCTTGGGGCAGCCTTGAGCTGGGGTGACACTGTCTGAACCCTGTGTCTCCTGCGAGTCTCTGGCAGGTGTGGCAGGTGGGCGGCAGCGGGGGTGGGAGCCATGGTGGCGGCTGGTCGGGAGAGCAGGGAGAGAGGCTCCGGCCGTTTCCAGGGTAGAGCCCGTGGCAGGCGCCGACCGCTGGGGAATGCCTGGTGGATGTTCTGAAGCACTTAGTGACCCAAATGCAGGAAAAGCTTTGGTTTTTCGCTGTGAAATGGGCTGTACTCTTGATCACATCCGTGTGTACTTCCTCTGCGCAACCTTCTCGGGCCTGTGGCTTTCTCCCGTGGCGACCCCACGTCCTGTGCGGTCCCCAGGTGGTTCCGGTTGTGAAGGACGTTAGGAGCTGCGCCCTCCCCTTTGGAGAAGAGCAGCAGTGTCTGTCACAGTGGAGAGACTCCTTCAGTAACTAAATCCAGTGACCGAGACAAGTGCCCATGACCGTGCCCAGGCCTCGCACATGCCAGCGTGCTGCTCTCTCGTGCACTTTGCTTCTTGCAAGAGTCAGTCGCCGTCACTTGCAGAAGAGAACCCACTAACCGTTTCTACTGGGGAGAGACTGGCGGGGCGTGTCCGTCGGACGCGGGGCGAGGCCACAAGGAGACGGGCTCTGAAGGAGCGTGGCACGCGGACTCAGCCGGCAACGCGGGTCCTGCTGGGCCTCGGAGCTGCGGCTGCTGGCGCGGGAAGCGCAGGTCGCGAACGGCGGTCTGTCCCCTTCAGAGGCAGGACAGGCGCAGAGGCACAAAGTGATAATTGCCAAGGCTAGGGCCTGAGCGTGCAAATAATGATTTTTACAAGTTTGCCACGCCCTCTGGAAGAAAACTGGTTTCACACGGTTTTACTGTTGACATGAGAGCGCGTGCTGAGGCGGACGTTCCTGTCTGTTGGGGCCTGCGGCTGTTCCCTGGCACTTTCCGAGGCCCCTGCTCGTGCACCGGGACCCTGACTCTGGCAGGGCAGTTGCACACTTACACTCACGCGTGCCACGCCTCCTGCCCCGTCGTGGCGTGATTCGATGCCCAGGACTTGTTCTTCTAGCTCCGACACGCAGGGCCAGCCACCTAGCTCCGGCCGGCCGAAGTGCCCGCTCCCCCGGCGGCCCTGCGTGTCCCACGCTCGCGTTGCGTCCGGACGTCACGTGCTGACGGAGCGCAGATGGACGCGGCGCTGGCACGCTGGGTCGTGCTCTGAGGCCCCTTTCCTATGTTTGTGTAAACTGTGGTGTTGATGATACATCAGCAGATAAACGGGTCGGCGTCACCTTACACTTAGTCTAGAAATCATCGAATATCGCACTTGTCCTGCAGCTCAGTGCCTTTGTGAGAAGTCAGATTTCTAGAGCTCGCATTTTACCGGGAAATGGACACGTGGTCATGGGGCGCCCGGAGGCGCAGGCGCTTTGGGAACACTCTGGCAGGGCGGTCACGTGCTCAGTCAGCCGGCAGCCCCGCCCCTGCTGGGAAGCAGAGCGGTGGTGCGCGTGCCCGGAGTGTGGCCACGCGGCCCGGCGCCGCCAGCCGTGGGGGCCCCAGTGGACCACGTGACTAGGCAGGACGCCCATCAAAGGCGAGGGCGGGCAGCTGTGCACAGTGCATGCGTTAGCCTGAGAAGCCCGACCCTGGGCCAGGTCGCAAACTAGGCTGGAAGTCTATTACGATAAAAACCAAAAGCAATCAAAACAAAACAGGATTTTGTCGGGCACAAATACACGTGTAAGGAAGCCCGTTGTTCCTAAGCAAAGGGAGTGGAAGCACCGAGTTCGGGGTTGTGGTTAGTGGTCGCTCTCGGGGGAGGGGACCGGGGACGGGAGCACACGGAGCTGGGGGCTGTCACTCGGGTCTGGCCCTGCGGCCGTCACCATGAAGCCCTGCTTACAGCTGACTCGTGTGTGACGTTGCTCTGCGTGCCTGTCCGAGTGGCACTTAATTTTACCGACGGGCTAATCCCACGACCGTGCGGAGCTCTCACGGACCCGCAGCTGAGCCGTTTCTCTAAGGGCTGCGTCCTTTTCCTGGGGCCGCTCTAACGGGGTGGGGCCACAGACTCGCAGGCTTGCGGCAGCCGCCAGCCTTTCCTTCTCTGACAGTTCCGGAGGCCAGACGCCAAAAGCCGAGGTGCCGTCCGGACCCACAGCCACGCTGGAGGAGCCAGGCACCCGGCTTGCTCCTTAGAGGAGAGGCGTGTCCTTGTGCACTTGTGTGGGCCGCCCTCTCCTTGGGCCCCACACCTGCCCGGTCAGACCGAGGCACCAAGGCCTGTCCTCCCCCAGGGTGCCTTGTCGAGCCTGCGGTTCCATCTCCTCTTGCCCCCTACCTGCCGGTGCTCTGGCTCTCCCGTCGCTGACGGGAGGTGTGCTGCCCATGTGGCACTGAGTGGAGCAGCCCCCTGGGCGGCTGAAGCAGAATTCACCCTATTTTCCATGCATCGATGATAATCTCAGTAAGATGTCAGAGCAGCGGTTTCAATACCCAGGAAGCCTGGCTGTTTCAGGTGCTTGAGAAGCATCGTCTCCAGACCCCAGACAGAGAGGCCAGCCGACAACTGTGCACCCCGCCAGCGAAGGCCAGCCCAGGTCGGTCCTGGGCCACCCTCGCCTCGGCGTGGGCGCAGGGGGGCTGCGATCAGGGTGCTGGTCCCACGGGCAGGAACCGGCCCTCGCCAGACCTGAGTCTGGCGTCCACGATGCCTCGGGGTTCCCATTCAGACAGCCCCTCAGTGTGAGGGCGTGTGCAGGAGCCCTGTGAGCGTGGAGTCGGAGCAGCATTGGGGGAGGGGGGGCCTGCTTCCTTTGGGTCACGTGGGTATGTTGGCGGGGCCTGTGTGTCTCCGAGTTGACGGCACTTTCATTTTCTTCTCCAGAAACACGAAGACACTGACTGTCCCTGCGTGGTGGTGTCCTGCCCTCACAAGTGCCGGGTCCAGACCCTCCTGCGGAGCGAGGTGAGGGCGTGGCCGGGGCCTGTCGGGAGCTGGCGGCCTCTGTGGGACTCCTGAGCTCAGACGCAGCGGAAGCTGTAGGTCTCTGCAGGTCACGGCAGTGATGCAGGTGTAGAAAACTAGCGAAACCTCATGCTGTTTTCGGGAGTCAGGGACTGAAGGAGCAAGCAATTAAAAGCTACAGAGTGGTAAATTCAGAACGAATATTGTTAAGAATTGAGAAAAGGGGGGTTACAATGCAAGCAAAGATGATATATTTTTTAAAAAGAGCTATTTTTAAATCTATTAAATAGGATTATCTCAAGAGAGTAACGCAGAGGTGCTGTGGAACCTCCCGGCCGCACACGGTGTGCGGGGTTGGTGCTGGGAAGCTCAGGGTCACTGGACCCACTGCCGCATGTCGGGGGCCAGGGCGCTGCCCTGAAGGTGGGCTTCACCTGAGCGGGACATGCCCAGGTGCAGAGAGTCCAAGCATTCTCGGTGTTTTTGCGTGGACCTGCACTTGGGGCCCCACAGGTGGCAGTTCAGGGCGCTCTCTGGGGCTCCGGGGGCACGTGTGGCCCTTCAGTCCTGGGAGCTCTGATCTGAGGGGCCTGCTCACCTCAGTCTTTTCAGCAGCCTGAAATTTTACCCCTGGAAGTGGGGGGGGGGTCAGTCTCATGTCCCCACTGAGCAAGGGAGGACACCAAGGGCCACTGTCACTTGAGGTGCGTCCTCGCACAACCTGACAACTGGGCCAGGGCGGGGTCTTGCCTGGGGATTTGTCCCTGGTCCCTGGACATGCCGCAGGGAGTGGCAGGAACTGCGGGTCCACTGTCCCCACAGCTGGGAAGCCCCCGTCAGTGGACGTAGGATGAGTCTGTGTCGTCAGAATTATTTTCAGGGTTTTACACACTTCCCTAAGTTTTTACTTGGGGCTCTCTGAATTGGGGGCGAACGCCACCACCATTTGCTTGTAAGCTTGTGAGGCTCTGAGAAAACGGGGATAACGCCAGCAGCGCGCTGAAAGCAGCCCCAAGCTTGCAGCGTCCCCGAGGCCAGCGCAGTGCTCGCTGCCCCGCCCTTGGCTGAGTGCCGGTGGAGGGCGTGCCCTGCCGGTTCGGGTGGCGCCCCTGCCCACAGCGTTGTCTCAGGCTGCGCCCCCGAACCGCTGCCTGCGACGCGCCTTCCAAGCCCTGTCCCACAGGGCCAGCCTGCACCTCCGGCTGGGTTCAGAGGAACACCGGTGTGCTCAGCGGCCACATCAGTCACCGTGCCAGAGGCCAGGGCTCAGAGGCCATCCGCTGGCCTTGGCCTTGGTCAGGAGGGTCCCTTAGGCCACGCCCTCAGCACTGGCCTCCTTGGTAACAGTCGCAACAGAGCCAGTGTGGGCCACTCCCCTCTTTGCCCAAAGAACTGCCCCAAGGGAAGGGCGGTCTTCGTCCTGTAGACTAAGGGGAAGCTGTGGAACCAAGCACAGCCTCTGCGCCCCTCACCCCTGGGGTCTGCGCTGGGCACGGTGCTGACCCCCCAGCAGCACCCGATGAGCTGTCCTCTCCCACTTCCTCCTCATCTCTCCCCTCGTTGGGGGGGGGGGCAGTGTTGGGACTCCGGTTGTGAGGGTGACCTTAGCAGTCCTTGGAAACGGCAGGAATGTGTGGCCACACGGAGGGGGCAGTCTCTCAGAAGAAAGAACGCTCTTCCAGTTACCCCGAGTACTGAGCCTAACGGTCCATCGTGTGAGCTTGCTTTGGAAATAGGTCTATTTCCCTGTACCGTATACCAGGTGTGTGGCCAGTTGCATCCTGAATGCTTTCTTTTTTGTGTGTTTCATGCAATTTTTGTTATAGTCCTTAAGTGTGCATTTCAGTTTACGTTTTTTCCTTTCTCCTTTTAACTCTGGCACTGCAGATGGCATGTCCCATTTTAAACAGTTCTAAAGAAAACGCAAGTTCACGCAGTGTTGCAGTGAGTGTACTTCTGTATATCGGTGTACATGCGTGTGCACGCGTGGCGATGCTGCGAACTGGCTGCCGAGGGTCTGGAAGCAGACGGTGCGCGCGCACCTGCGGCCGGCAGCACCGTCCGTGCTGGCGCGGCCCGGGCGCGCTCCGCGCCACTGACGTGTTTGAACATTTCTGTGCGAACGTTCGTGCCACAACTCACGTCTCTTTCCCGTTGCAGTTGAGTGCGCACTTGTCAGAGTGTGTCAATGCCCCCAGCACCTGTAGTTTTAAGCGCTATGGCTGCGTTTTTCAGGTCAGTATCCGACATCTGTCCTTCCCAGTCGCTGACATTCTGCCATGAGGGAAAGTTGTCACATTAAACGTTCAATGTGCCGCTTCTGGCACGTGTCATGGAACCAAAGCGCCCTGTGCCGCAGGGCGCACGGACGAGGGTGCTCGCTCTCCACGCAGGGATCCGACACCCTGGGCAGAACCTGTCTGGGAGGACGTCAGTGCGTCCCCGGACGTGGGCTGCGTCTGGAGCCAGACAGACAGCAGTGAGCGGGAGGCGGAGGCCTGGCGGTGGGCGGAGCTTCAGGGAGCGGACTAGGGAAATGCCCCCGGAAGCGGAAGCGAGTGCCCGCAGACACCCGGCCGGCGAGGCTCTGGCGCGTGTGCGGCGGTGCCAGGCTGTAAGGCCCACACTCACCTGTGCCCGTAAGTGCGTTTGCACACAGGCCACGCCTCCTGGAAGAACAGTGTGGAGAGGACGTCTTCGTCACTGCCACACCTGGGCTGTGACAAACCTGCGTCTGGCTTTTTATTTATTTTTTTCAACACATCTGAGATTGCTAGTGAATTTGAAACGAGTTTTTTTTAAATGCATCTTTTAGTCTTAAAACTACGCAAAAACAATATTTGTTACCATCAGAGTACTTTATAGTTAATTTTATGCGTGAGCATAATGCATCGCCACGAAATCAGTACGGGGACATTGACTCCCCAGGATTCTCTTAGGAAGCGGAGTGAGGAGGAGGAGGACGACTGGCTCTCCCTGCGCCTCCGTCTCCGCGGGAGGCGGAGCCCCCACTGTCGTGTCGCACGCAGCCCCATCCATCCTGTGTGTGTGTATGTATATGTTGACATATGGCAGCACTTATCTCAACATACACATATATGACTACCATGTACAGAGTATATGTTTTGGAGATCATTAAAATGCTTCCTGTGGCTTCCAAATTTTCCAGTGTCAAAACAAATTACACGTGCACACCAGTTATTTCCTTCAGGGAGTGAAGCGCAGCTCCCTATGCTCCTGACCGACCGCAGTGGTCTCCATCTCACGTACTCTGTAGATTGTCTATGTTTGTGTGTGACTTCCTAAGTGCACTCAGGACAGTGACGAACAGCACCTTCCCGACACACCGCATTTCACTAATAACCGATGTTCGGGCGAGTTAACTAGAGTCCTGGTCTGATCACATGTCTACTTGGTTTTTGTACCAGTGTCTGGCTGTGACTGCGGGTGTCTAAACATTTTCCCTTTATATTTTTAATGAAAAAATTCGTAAGGGAACAAAAACAATAGGTCTGAAATTTAATTTCTCGACATCACGCGTGTGAGACACAGCTGACAGGGCACTTGGTAAGAAGGGTGAGGAGAGACGCATGTGACCTTGAGGCCACTGTGCACTTGCTGAGCCCCGTCCTGGAGCACCCTGTGCCGCCCACCGCCCGGCCTGCACGCGGTAGAGCAGGGGCCGCCGGGCACGGCCCGAGCCAGGCTCGGGGGGGCCCCACTTGGTGTCAGGAGTGGAGTTAGGTATCTGGGAGGCTTCCCGTGTGCTCGGGCCGAGGCTGGCTTCATGTCTGCACCTTTGCTCTCGCAGGGGACGAACCAGCAGATCAAGGCCCACGAGGCCAGCTCCGCGGTGCAGCACGTGAACCTGCTGAAGGAGTGGAGCAGCTCTCTCGAGAAGAAGGTACGGCGCCGCCCCGCCCCCGTCGGCTTCTCATCGCTCTCCTCGGCTCTTTACAGGAGGAAAAGCCTGTTTTGTAGTTGCTAGTGGTTTGGGGGTAAAAGAAACCGCATCAGGAGATGGTCAGAAACGTAACTGCTCCTGGGGTGGTCCTGCGCTTACAAATGAAGGTGTGTTTTCCTTCTGTTCTTCAATCGCCATTAAGCGTGCTCTGCTTTCTTTAAAGAAAATCACACACAGGTACCTTAGCGCTGCTCTGGAGCAGGCACTGGGAAGCTTCCAGACCTCCCTCTCCTGCAGTCGAAGCCGTGCTGGACTCCAGCTTGCGCTCACATTGGCCACAGCTGCCTCCAGTTGGGCAGCCAAGACAGCGTGGACCATGGAGCCCAAAACCCTCATTCTCGGCGCTCACAGAAGTGGTGCCAGCCCCGAGCAGGAAGGGCACCCGTGTTAAATGGGTAGAAAAAGACCTCTCCCTGTCACCCGTGCTCTGCCGACCTCCCGGCCGGCTGTGTGGGGTGAGCACCGAGCCAGGCCCCTTCCCAGACAGACACCTTTGCCCGGCTGCCCTTCAGGGGCTGCGCGTGGACTGGGCCGTCCACAGCCCTTTCTGGGACGCTGGTTCGTGGGGTGCTGCCTGCCCCGGCCTTCGGGGAGCAGCTCAAAGATCATTCCCTGAACTCTGTCATCCGAGTGGGCCCTGCCATCCCAGCCCCCGCCCCAGCGGTCATGCAGGCCGAGCCTCTGCTCCGCACAGGCTGGTTTAGGTCCTGTTTCTCCCCTGAGCCCAGAGCAAAGAGGAGACACTCGGATTACGCAGCTGGAATCTCAGGTTATTTTGTTCGTCTGCAACAGGAAGCAGAATGCTTGGCTTGGTTCAGAGAGATTGGTCATCCCGTTCAGGGTCAAACCATAGAAAAAGTGTCTTGTAAAATTTGGACTTAGAAACACCCCCGCTCCTGCCGTTTCAGGTGTAAGTGAGGGGGATGCGGCATAGGCTAAGGGCGGGGCCCTTTGCCCGCCATGTAGATGCCACCCTGCACTTCTCCGAGACCCCTGCCAGGCCCCCTCTCCTGCATGTGACAGTGTCGGTCTCCTGGAGTAAAACGTGCACGTCAATAAAAATCAGCGTCCGTCAGCATGTAGGGAAACAGAGAGTCTGCCCTGGTGGGGCACGCATCCTCTGCTGCGGACACTGCTGGTCACCCGCAGGTCACTCGGGTTGAGGCGGAAGCGTGCTGCCATGGCTCTGGGCTGCGACCGAGTCTTTGTCAGGAGGCTGGTGGATGCCTGGTGTCCCTGAGAACAGAGCCCGGGACTCGGCCCACCAGCGACAGGCAGGGACGGGCGGGCTGTGGCGCTGCACCTACCTGTCAGCTTGGGGGCGCTGTGTCACGTGGGGGCACCATGGGCCTTGCGGCCTCCTGTTTCAGGAAGGACAGTCCAGTGGTGCTGAGTGAAACCGCAGGATACGTTGCGAGTGTGTGCTCCTTTGTAAGTGTGCACTTGTCTGCAGGAGCAGGGCCCACACAGCCGGGGCAGCGGGAGGGCACCTGCCCCCAGGCCAGTTCTTCCTTAAAGGGGCCCTGTCACTCCTGGGTTTGTCCTGAGAACCTTGGGCACCGCCTCGGTGACATCACCTCGGTCCTCAGGTGCTGGTGACATTCCACTCCATCCTGAGTCCCCAGTGACTTAGGGGAAGCCGTGCTTGCCTCCACAGGAGACTCCTAGGGGTGGAGGAGGCCTTTCCGGGGGGCAGGCGCCCCCGACTCCTCACCCCAGCACTGTAGACCTGTTAATTAAATCGGCTCTCAAGAGCCAACTGTTTCTCCAAAAGAGGTTTTGAAGAAGTCACAGGGGACTTGGACCGACAAGGCCAGGGGGAGGGGGCACAGCAGCCCCAGCCCCGTCTCTGTTCGATGGAGAAGCGGGCGCCTCGCTTCCTGCTCTCCCTGGGCCGGCGCCTGGTGTTGAGAGCACCTTCAACGTGCAGGGCACGGCCCGTTGGTAGATGTGAAATAACTTCGAGCATGTGACGAGCACGTTTTAAAAGCAAAATAGAATAAAGTAGGAACCATCAGGGTCAGTGTAGGCGAGGACAGGTGTGGCTCTGAGGGACGCACACAATGTGACACGGGGGTGTCGTGTCACAGTGCGTTTCCTGGTCACAGTGTGGAAGCCAGACCCTTCGGAAAGCGTCCACTCACTCTGAAACCCAGCGGCCGAGCTCGGCCTCGCCTTCTCCATTCCTGGGGCGGGTGCTGAGCAGCGCAGTGGGTAGGGTTCCCTGCGGGACGGCCAGGGCTGCTGTCTCCTGCGGGGAGAGGTTTTTTTCCTGGAACGCCTTCCAGGGGGCGAAAAGAAGGCCTATATTGTGAGCACTGAATTGCTTTCCTAATTGTTATTAATTTTTTGTCATTAACATTAAAACCAATTTTGCTTGCTTAATTGAAGAATTTCTTTTGCAGGTTTCCTTGCTGCAAAATGAAAGTGTGGAAAAAAACAAGAGCATCCAAAGTCTGCACAACCAGATATGTAGCTTCGAAATTGAGATTGAGAGGCAGAAGGAGATGCTGCGAAATAATGAGTCCAAAATACTTCATTTACAGGTGAGTCTTAAGACTGTGGCTGTGTTGAAGGGCAGAGGGGCCCTGCTGCACCCTCTCTCAGAAGGACGTCCTAGGAGCCCCGCCCTTGGCAGACAAGGCGCCTCTGGTTCCCTCCCCCCCCCCCCCGGCCCCCCGTGCCTTAGAGTCCCTGTTGGTGCAGCTGGACTTAAAAGCCCATGATTTGGAAAATTAGCTGTTTTTTACGACCTCTCGTTTCATATTGTTCATGTGTAAAGTCTCACTTCCTAAAGTGAGGTGAAGCCATAGACTGTTTGGTTCTGAATTTTCCAGTGATTCTCGTGCTCCCTCGATCGATCCCACCATCCGATCAAAGGTGTCTCCAAATATGCGACCCCGTGGGCCCCGGGGGAAGGTGGCGGAGGAGACGGGTAGTAGGCTACTGCCCGGCTCTGCCACCAGCACCGGTCTCCCCGGGAGACTGGTCAGTGTGTGCTGTCCCTGCCGCCGGCATGGGGACACCGGCAGTCCCGGGACAGTTTCCGAGGCTTGTGCCTGCGGTGGCATGTCCCCCTGGGCTGTCCGGAGGGGGCCCCGGTGGCCGGTCTGGGCATTGGTGGGAGCTCCTCTGCTCCCGCCTTCATGCTGGGGGTCAGTCCTCACGCCTTCCGGGGCCACGCAGGGAGAGTGAGCTTCCATCTGTGTTACAGTGTGTGGTCGGCCATAGACGAGAACACAGTGAAATGCTGGTTGTGTTAGTAAGGACACAAGCCGTTCGTGTGACCGGTGCAAAAAGCACAGCGACACGTAAAACTCCAACAAGCCCCCTAGGGACAGTCCTGGGTGTGGTGCCAAGGCCCTGAGACAGGGGCAGAGGGTCCTGCTGGCCTGTCCCCACCTGGCCTGTCCCCACCTCGGCCTCACTGGCACCATCTGCGCTGTGGAGCTGCTGGGTCTGAGCTGGGCTCTGCCGTGGGAGAAGGCTGGTCGCTCCTCGTTGAAAAGGCCAATGGTGGAAGAAAGTGACTGCGTAGGGGGTCCGAGTGTCTCGGGGATGTTAGAATCTCACAGTGAGGCTGCAGGCGCCCTGCTCCAGCCCCCCGGGGTTTGCTCGGCTCCCACTCCCCACTTCCAGGGGGAGGAGTTGGGACTTAATTTACTTGCTTCCTTTCTTGTAGAGCTCGGTTCTGCTGCGTGTGACTCATATTTTAAAGCGGTTGTGGCAGAAACCTGCACCGTCTTAAGGGGGTGACCACGCTGCGGAGCCAGCTTCCGCCCTCATTAGCGCTCCAGGGCTGGTTATGGGGGGCTCGCTGGGGCCGTTCTCCCTGGAGAGGGATGTGTTGGGAGGTGCGTTTGAAGATGAGGGCTCATGAGGCCAGGGAACCAGTCCCCTGAAGGGTCACGTGGAAGGGCGGCCAGAAGGGCAAGGTTCAGTCTGCCTCTGGCCCCACCCACAGGCTGCCAGGGCTGCGCGTCGTTCAATAGGCATCAGTCTTCCAGAAACCCGTGGGCTGCACGCCTGCGGATGCGGCGGGAGATGAGGCACTGCCTCTCTCAAGGGTCCTGCAGACCCAGCGCCGAGCCGGGCCCCTGTCGTGACTGTGTTGCTCACCTTCGAGCCCGGGGCGTGCGGCCGAGGCCTGGCCCCTGAGCGCCACCTGCATCGTCCCATTGGAACAACGTTGGTTTCCAGTCCCCTGGCACGGCCGGCACGTGCCGACAGGAAGCACGTGCACGAGACGGACCCGGGTGCTTGGAAAGCCGGCCGGCTGCGCAGGGGGGTGTGCGCGGTGTGCGCATGCGCCTGGGCTCCGGAACGTGCGTCTCGGACACGCCAGCATTTTAGTTCGTTCCTGTGGAAACACCGTGAGGGCTGAGTGTGGGCGGTGCCTCCGGAGTGGAAGCACCTGCGCCGCATTTTGCAGAGAAAGCTCAGTTTGGACTGGCATTTATTTGGCTTTGGAATGGTGCCATTCATACAAATGAAAGGTCATTTAAAAACAGCTGGGGGAGCCCCTTTTAGGTGATTTGGCTGAGCCCGGTCTGCTGGTGCGGGTGCGCATGCGCGCGGCTCCACGTTCGGGGGTCGGAGTCCAGCTTGGCCATGCAGGCCGCTTGCATGGTTCAGACCCCACGGTTCCCTCCTTGAGCGGCCACGTGCCTGCAGGCCGCCGCCGGGGCATCGCCAGCCTGCAGTGGGGCAGGGGGCTCAGCGCCCTCCCTTTTTACCTTGGCAGCGTGAGGCCTAGACCCAGCGGCCCCTCTCAGCTGTCCCTGATCACTGCAGACCTCGCGGCCGTCCCCTCCCACTCTCCAGCGCCCGCGGTGGCCCTGCTGATCATTTCAGTGGGGAGAGCCCGTGAGAATGGTCCCGGGCGTTCATTGGAGGCGCCTCCCCCGTCTGCATGCTCACCAGTGGCACCCCGGGGACGGGACTTGGTGAACTCATTCAGTGGTCTCCAGCCACAGTGTGCTTAAAAGTAACGGCAAGGAACGTCAGCCTAGAAGGTGTTCTTCAGTGAAGTCATTTCTTCTTAGATGTTAGCTGACATCAGGCTTTCTTGGAAAGAGGAGGAAGAATAACACTGTATTTTTACCCCAAAAAGTAACCCAAACCTACCATGTTTGTTCCTTCGTGGTTAGTAAGAGCCAGCAAAGGTGCCGAAACTTACGAGTGTAAAAATAGGCTTTCAAAAGGAGAAGCGAGCTTGGCCCCTGCCCCCAGCGCGTCACCCCACAGCCTCAGGGGCTGCCTGGCTCTGCCCCCAGCAGCACTGCTTCAGAAAGCACTCTCCTCAGAGGCAAAGCCCCTTTAGGCCCGGCTGGTCAGCGCAGAGTGGGTGGGGGTCCGCACCCCTGCGGCCCCTGTGAGAGGTGGACGTGGTCTGTGTGATTGTGGGAAGAAAGGTTTTCTGAGTTAAAGTAGCCCACGGTCAGGCCTCCCTGCCGACCACACGCACGTGCAGGCCCACAGGGCGGTGCCCCCACAGTCCTGCAAGCCAGCGCCCAGCGGGGAACTTTGGGGGGAGGCAGGCTGCCCCCAGGCCTGGGCCCCTGGCCCCCCAGGGTCTGAAGACCCGCCACCAGGGGCCTTTCCTGCCGTGAGCCCCTGTGGACGCTCAGGTCTCTGGCGCTGCAGACTCAGGGTGGCTTATGCAGCCCTAGGCCAGGCAGCCAGAACCCTTAGGGACATGGGCCTTCAGATGGTGCCGATGAGAACCACGCCAGCGTCCTGAACTTGAGACCCCAGGACAGAGCGGTGTGAGGCCGCCTGCCCTGCCAGTGGGGGGAGGCCTCTCTGTGCCCCTCTTCCCTCCTCTGGGAAGTAAGGACCCTCGTCACCTCTGTCCCTGAGACACGTGAGGTGAGGGCGGGATGTCTGTGAGGCTGGGCCCTGGGCCGCCCGCTCTGGCCCCGACTCTGGCCACGACTGGCCGGGGCCTGGTGGTGGTGCCCCAGAGTTCTCCATGAGTTCTGACTGTGTTTTGCCTCTTTGATGCCTTTGACTTGGAAGCGAGTGATAGACAGCCAAGCAGAGAAACTGAAAGAGCTGGACAAAGAGATCCGCCCCTTCCGGCAGAACTGGGAGGAAGCAGACAGCATGAAGAGCAGCGTGGAGTCCCTGCAGAACCGCGTGACCGAGCTGGAGAGTGTGGACAAAAGCTCGGGGCAGGCAGCCCGGAACACAGGTGAGGGCGGCCAGGCGGGGCAGGGACGAGTCTGGGAGGGGCCCGGGACCCCAGGTAAGTGCTGTGGCTCAAACCCATGGGGTACGCGGTCCGTTCAGCACACGGTGCCTCAGAGCAGGGCCTTCCGATTACGGGAGAAGCGTGGGCCAGGTCGACGGCCTTTCTGCCCCGGTGCCTTTGGCAGGGACAAATGGCTCCTGGGACTTGTCCAAGGCCAGCACGGGCCTCAGGCTAGAGGGCCCCAGGGCCATCCCTGCCCCCCTGCAGGGCTTCCCCGTTGACCCTGCAGTGAGGGACCCTGGGGACCCCAGGCTGCTGCATCTCAGCAGGCTGTTGCCATGGTTATGGGGGCCACATAGCACAGGGGTCTGAGGCCTGTGTCAGGATGTCCGCATGGCATTTGTCCTCTGCCAGCCAAGAGCCTCGGTGGTTTCCTGGTGTTTAGTGCAAACCTCCTGCCTTTCTGGTCCCCACTGACGCCTTGCCTGTCTCTCCCGCCCACCAGGCCTGCTGGAGTCCCAGCTGAGCCGGCACGACCAGATGCTAAGCGTCCACGACATCCGCCTGGCCGACATGGACCTGCGGTTCCAGGTGCTGGAGACCGCCAGCTACAATGGGGTGCTCATCTGGAAGATCCGCGACTACAAGCGGCGGAAGCAGGAGGCTGTCATGGGGAAGACGCTGTCCCTGTACAGCCAGCCTTTCTACACTGGCTACTTTGGCTACAAGATGTGCGCCCGGGTCTACCTGAACGGGGATGGCATGGGGAAGGGGACGCACTTGTCGCTCTTCTTTGTCATCATGCGAGGCGAGTACGACGCTCTGCTTCCCTGGCCCTTCAAGCAGAAGGTGACGCTCATGCTGATGGACCAGGGCTCGTCTCGGCGCCACCTGGGGGATGCATTCAAGCCAGACCCCAACAGCAGCAGCTTCAAGAAGCCCACCGGGGAGATGAACATCGCCTCCGGCTGCCCGGTCTTCGTGGCCCAGACTGTGCTGGAGAACGGGACGTACATTAAAGATGACACCATCTTTATTAAAGTCATAGTGGATACTTCGGATCTGCCCGACCCCTGACGAGTCCCTGGGGAGGCGGATCAAGCAGAAGGCAACTCCTCTTGGGGGTTTGAACCGCTGTCTCCACCGAGGTCCTCGTGCTCCGGAACGGACCTTGTGGGATGGAGGAAGTGGCAGCAGGTGGCCGCGGGCCGGTGGGAGGAGCCACGCGGGAGGACGTTTCTCATAGACTCGCAACACTTCACTGAAGAATTATTTATCCTTCAACGAGATAAATACTGCTGTCAGAGGAGGTTTCCATTTTCATTTTTAAAGATCTAGTTAAGTAAGGTGGAAAACATATATGCTAAACGAAAGAACCATGATTTTTCTTCCTGAAACTTGAACACCAAAAAAAAAAAAAAATACCACACCCACCCACACATACACACCCGGGGATAGCTGGACGTGTCAGCATGCTAAGTAAAAGGAGAATTTATGGAATAATAATGCAGTTCTTATATATTCATTCTCAAATTCAAGAGTGCAATCTTGTTTCAAATACAACATATTGTCTATTTTTAAGGCCTCACCTGGTCTCTGTTTTAATAATTTGTTTGTCAGAAGACCCTGAAGTGCACCCAGGTCTTTTTTGAAAGTCTCTAAATTCAGAATCATTTTTTAATTTAAAGTTCTAAGATAATTGTTACTGCAGACATTTTATTTTAAAACGATGATAGACTTATATTTCTTGGAAGAAAATGTAAAATATCAACACTGGTTATCACTTGTGATAGGAAAGAGAATATCCAACCCGTTGTTATTTCTCGTTAGAAATGCAAACCTTCACTATCTGTCGTAGTCGATGACGCTACTCCGACACTGTCACGGGAGGAAACCGCTCTTGGATGCTGTGCATCGTTCTCAGATTTACAGTTGTTTTCACCCTAAACTAGGGCATTCGTTGAACTTTGGAGTTCCAAACAAAACCCTGTAGGCTTTTAAAATTGTGCCCCATGTGTTCTGGCGAGGTCTCGGTCGCTGACATCACCGACCCTCAGGGTCCAGTGTCCGGGGTGGGCAGGCGACTTGTGCCGAAGGCGGCCACAGCAGGTGTTCTCCATTCTGTCACGTTGCTGCGTCCGTCCGCGGCCTCCGAAAGCGACGTCCTTGCGTAGACGGCGTACGGTCCACGTGCCTTAGGCGTGCATGCTGCTTCCCGGCCCGGCTTCGCGTCCTCCGCAGTTCCAGGGGGTGGCCCCGCGGCCAGCCCTCTCTCGGCCGCTAGACCTGTCTCCCACCGGCCCCCGGGCAGCTCCACACCCGCTGCGGAGGCGCCAGTCTCCATCCGGGGCTCCTGGGCCCCTGCTTAACCATCGCAGATTCCAAGTCTCTGGGCCCCCACGGTGAGCGGCCCCGGGCCAGGCGTGGGCATGGGCCCTGCGCGGGCAGAATCCTCGAGCATCCCAGAGACACCGCTCTGGGGGCCTGCCCGGGCCGCTCGCCGGGCCTCCGGGACCGCCGCCCTCGGGAGGCTCGGCCTCGGAGGTCCGTGGGCCGGCCCGCGCCTGCCCAGCTGGCCTCTTCTCAACTCACTGTTTACCTTCTCTCGATGGTCCAACTGTGATCGGCAGCCGGAGCCCGGCCTGCCGCGCCCTCCGCTCTGCACCGTGCCTCCTGGTGCTCCGACCGACGGTGCTACACGTGACGGGTGCTTCTCAGGCACGGCCTGCGCGCGGCCCGCCGCCTCCGTGCCGTCCTCCCAGAGCCGCGCCCACGCCGGGCCGCGCGCCCAGACTGCCTGCCCGCCTCTGGGCTCCCCGCGGTGGTGCGGGGACGGCCGGGCTGCTGCCCGGCGGCCCGCCGTGTCTCTGGTGCTGCCGTCCGCCCTGGGCGTGCCTTCGCCCCAGTGCCTGCTGGGAGCGCCCTCCGCCACACCGTCCCGGGCTTCCTCGCCGCTGCGGCCGAGCCCCCGCCGGGCGCCGCGGCGGGCCGTGCGCTCCGTCGTCTCATCTCTTCCCCGGTCTCCACCACCAGGACGGCTTTGAGGGCGAATGCGTGTCGTCGGTTCGGGAGTCGCGTGTCCCCACTCACAGAGGAAGGACTGCCCGCGGGTGCTGTGGGACCGCCAGCCCGCGGAGGGGTCCCCGACCTCCAGGCCTCGCCCTGGCCCTGGCCCTGGCCCTGGCCCTGCCCTGCGGACCCAGAGGAGAGACCCCCTGGAGCGCCCCCTGGGCCCCAGGCGGCATCCCGAGGTCCGAGCCACCGACAGGCACAGCCTGTGGCCTCCTTTTCAACAAATTTGGGACAAGCAACATCTTGCTCTGGTCAAAAAGAAAAACGAAGACATTCCCCCTTCCCCCTGGGTTGAAGTCCTGCTGGGGGCCAGCCGCCAGGAAGTGTGTCCCCGTGGGCGGGGCTTATCCACATCTGCCCTTGGCGGGGCAGGTGCTGGGCTTCCCTCCTGGAAGGCCCCAGGACATGGCGTGGGCAGCCGGCACCATCCCCTGAGAAGAGGCTGTGGCATGGCAGGCGTGTCACCCTGTGGCTAGGTCATAGGTGGTGGCACTTGGGGGTTGTGGGCCTGTGGCGGCTGTTCCGTGCACGTCTTCCCTGCCGGGTGCTGTGGGCCGACCGGAGGGCAGCCTCCTGGCGACCTGGTACCCTGCCCACGCAGCAAGGCCCAACTGCGGAAGGAGTGCAGGAAGTGGGACACGGTGTGGTCGCTGGGTGACAGCGTTCCCCGCGGACGCAAGTTCTGACGCTGGAGAGCAGCCGGCAGTCTGTCGTGGCCTCCCCAGCAGCCTCGTCCCTCACCAGAGACCCCTGCTGGGGCTCGGGGACCAGGCTGTCCCTGAGGGTTGTAAGCTGGCCTTTTTGCGAGCAGGGTTTTCCATCCCCCCAGGCTCACAGGTGACAGGAGAGTGTTGGAGTGAGCGTGCGTTGCTCTCGGGCTATCAGAGGACAGGGTGGTGCTGGCCCCCAGGACAAGGCTCAGTGTGCGTTTGCCGGGCCGTGGACAGGAGAGTCCTCTCGGTAGCTGCTTCACAGCCTGAAGTCCTGGCTGTTCCCTACTCTGAGCCCCCCGACTCTGATGCCGGAGCAGCCGGGGGAGCCGGAAGCACTCAGCCAGGCGGCCCCTGCCTGCCCTGTGGCCCTGGAGGCTGTGGCAGGAACGCCTGCCCTGCCTGCCAGTGGCCTCCACCAGGCCCAGCTGCTGTCGGCTGATCCCGGTGGTCTCAGGCGGAACTGACACCCCCAAGGCTTCCCCTGGACCACTGTGGCCCACCTTGGGGACCACAGGGGACAGCCAGCCTGTGTCCTCCAGGGTCGTCAGCTGCCCAGGGTCGGGACCACGGCCCCGTTAACCCTGCAGTCCTCATCGGCAGCACCCCCTTCACTCTCGGCAACGTTGCAGGGTGGTCCCCCGGGGCCAGCCTGGCAACCCGCAAGGGGGGCGGGGGCAATGTCCAGCAGGGGAAAGGGCGTCTGGACAGAGCCAGGAATACAGCCTGGTCCCAAGGGGGGTCGCCCCTGGGCCCCAGTGCCTGTCCCTTGACACTGAAGGGGTGATGACAGCACTGTCATTCGGTGCCCATCACAGTCGTGTGCGGCCGCAGCACCTCCACTGTCCCCCCTGGGCTGGTCAGGAGCTCACACCTCGGCTGCGAGCATGTACCTCAGCCTGGGGTCTCTGGTGCAGAGTGGGCCGGTGGAGCCGCGAGGCCTGCCGCCACTGAGGGGCCAGGTCTGCCCTGGGCTGCCAAGGCACTGGGGTCCCGGCGGCCCCTCCGCCTTGGTGTTCATGACAGGTGAGGTGTCTGCCACCCGAACTGCTTGTCAGCTGAGACCACAGCCCTGTCTCTTGTGGGCCAGTCTTGGTAGTTGCGGTCACTCCAACATGGAGGGTGTCCACCGGGGTCCGGGTCAGGTGGGGCTCCTGCAGGCTCCTGCGTCGGCCAGTGGCCTGGTCATTGCTCCTGCCTGTCTGGGCAGTGTCGGTTGTCACTGGGGAGCCAGGGCCAGTGGAGGGAAGGGAGGCAAAGCCCAGAGGCGCCCGAGGGACAACCTCCGCTGGCCAGGTGGGGGGCACGTGTGCATTCCATTCTCGGCTGCCGCTGTGTCTGTGAACGCGCTCGGAGACGAGGTGGCGTCCAGACGGCCAGTCCACTCCTGCAGCTGGTGGCAGATGGTTTTAATAACTCAGTCCCCTTAGAAAAGTGAGATGACCCTCAATAGCACACCCAGCGACCCAATCAGTGAACACAAAAGCGGCACCATCTCCAAGGACCTCCGAGACTCTCTGGGGGGTGACATCGCGATGACATCAGGACGGAGGGAAGGCGCAGATCCAGGCACGGCTGCGTGGCGGCCGCCGCATCGCACCCCCTCCCCGCTGGCTCACCTCCGCTCGGCTCCCGACCCGAAACAAAGACCAAAGAAGGCTGACATCTCGTGGGACCCTGCGCGCAGCCCGCTGTCCCACACGCCGCCCTGCGCGGTGGCCGCCGGCTGGGAGGCCCCCTCCTGACAGCGCAAGTGACTGTGACCAGTGACTCGCGGCTTCTCTGCTCTTCTGAGAAAAATGACAGAAAGACACAGTGTGAGTTATTGCTCAGCAATAATCATGTTGTTAATGGAAGCCGACAACATGTGCGACTTTCTGATAGCATTATTGTTTTATATTTTCGTTTACTGTATATTGTGTGTGGTTTTATTTGGTATTTATTTGTGTTTTGAGGTCTTGTAATGTTTTTTTTTTGTGTTCCTGATGCTAATAACTGAAGTTTGTAAGACTGTAGGATGCGGACCTTTGAAATGCTGTCTCATTAGAGGAAAATAAACCTGACTGAGGACTCTCAGCTCTTCGTCACCCTGTCTTGCAGGTGGCAGGGACACGGGACTCTCCCGGCTGCTGCGTCCTGGCGGCCGCTCCGACAGGCCCCCACTCGGTGCGGCGCTCCGCTGTCCCTGTCTTGAAATTCTGTTTTTGACAAAGGGTCCTGAGGGCTCATCCTGTCCTGCGCCCTGCCTGGGCTGCCTGGCCGGCCCTTTGGGTGGTGGCTCTGGCCTCGCATGCCGGGGTGGGCGTGCCGGCAGCCGGCGGCCCAGGAGGCCGAGCGGGCCACAGACCCGCACCCTGGCCTCGTTGCCACTCCCAGCAGCAGGACTTCCGGCTCTTTGAGCCTCAGCTCCCTCATCTGCCAGGTCGAGGGGTTAGCACCCACCTCCTTTTTGCGACCTGGTGGTTTTTAAAAAGCTGCCCCAGCGCTGGCATCAGGCTGGTGGGGGCTCCTGGAGATGACTTCTGAGCAGCCGCCCACCATAGGAGTGTGACGGGAGCTGTGGCCACCAGGTCCCTCCCCAGCTCAGCGCCAGCGTGGCCAGCCCCTCAGTTTTCCAGGTGCTCGGGTGCCGGCCTGGCTGTGGGGAGCCTGCGCCTCCCTGGGGCTGCCCCCAGGTCCTCCCGTGTGAGGGCTGCTTCCAGCCTGTGCACAGACCCCAGGAACGGCTCAGCCCCTCCCCCACCATCTCTGTGCCTCCACAGGCCACCACCACAGCCCCTCAGCCACTGGAGTGCCACGCTCATGCCCCTTCTCCAAGCCACGGCTTCAGGCCAGGCCAGGCCAGGAGGGGCCATGGGCCTCAGCCACAGCAGGAGGGAGGCCCCTCCCTCCCAGAGTCCAGGGCCTGGCACGGATGTGGCCACACTGCTCCTGCCGTCCCGTGGGTGGCAGACCCACCTGAGTGTCCTCCCCACCGCATGCCTGGACCCTGCAGGGGAGCCCCCCATGGGGCCTGGAACCTTCAGCTCTTCCAGACACAGGCCACCCAGCCAGCAGCTGCTCGGAGAAGTGGACAGCCCTGTTGGGCCCTCCCTCTAGGGGAGGTTCCCAAGTCCACGCACCCCTTACGCTCCACCCACCTTCTTGGGCGGGTGCTCAGGCCTGGGGACGCCCAGAGCCCCACCTGGTGGTGCAGGGCTGAGTGCCAGCCCTGGTGGCAAAAAAAGGACCCTCTCCTTCCTCCCTCACGGAGCGGTTTCGCTGAGCCCCCCGGGGAAAAAACCAGCGCCGCAGCCCAGGGAAGGAGCCACTGGGCTGGAACCGCCCGTAGGGGGCAGGGCCGTGGCTGCAGCCTGAGCAGGCACCATGGGGACCGGGTCCCACACAACAGCCCTTCCTGGGCCGGTGTCCTGCCCCCACCGGGGACGGACTCCACAGAGAGCTGGGGGCAGCAGCGTGGCAGACCCATGGGGTCGCACCGGGGGCAGCGGCTCCCAGGGAGGCCATGGGCCAGGCCTGCGGAGTGTGGTCTGCTATTGAGGACCCTGGCCACCTCCCTCGGCTCAGGACCAAGCCGGGGGAAGGAGCAGGGAGGTGACCAGGGGGTGGACCTACCACCACAGAGTTGAGAAGAAAGGGGGAGGGGGAGGGAAGGGGGCACTTCCGGGGGTCCTGCGTGTCTGATGGGCTGACAGAGGTCTGCTCGCCCGCAGCCGAGGGCAGCAGGGCCGCCGCTCAGGGTGCCCGTCCCAGGGACGGCGATGGCCTTCAGGGGACAGCAGCTCCTCCATGGTGCAACCAGCCGACCCCTCACTGAGCCCCTGTCTGCAGCCCGGCCGGGGCCAGGGGTGTCCAGCTCCCCCGGGCTACCAGCCCTGCCACGTGGAGATGGCTGAGCATAGAGAAACCTTCACGGCAGCTCACGGGGGGAGGTCAGAGCAGGACGGACGACGGACACAGAGGCCGAGAGACCAGGCAGCTGGGCCCCTGGATCCTCCCGTGCCGGAAGCAGCCGCTCTGTGGGGTTCCCTGGTCGCTGGAAGAAACTCTTCTGGGGACACTGCGCTCCTCCCACTTCCCACCGAGGAAGCCTTTGCCCCCGTGGGCCTGGGCGTCCAGGGCACTGAGTTCGCAGCAGCCAGCGGGGTCCCACCATGCGTCACCTCCCATCTTTGCTCCTCGGGCAGCCTGGGCCTGGGCTAGTACCTGCCTCCCACCTGGCATGGGCTCCTCTGTGGGCCCCGCTCTGACAGCTGCTCAAGGTAGGGAGGTGGCTGCCAACAGCCCGCAGCCAGCCAGCCCACCCCCACTACCCAATCTGTGCCCTCTGCCTACAGCTGTGACCGCAGCCTGTGTGTTGCGGCTTCCGTGCTGCCTCTTCCAGGAAGCCCTTCTTGACTGCCCTCTCCAGATAACAGTCTCTCAGGGAATGGCCTGCCCAGGTGGAGCAGGAGTGGTCAGAGCTCCGCTCCCTAGGCCCCCCTGCCCCAGCCTCTGGAGCTTCCTTGGGGCCCAGCCTCGAGCAGGCTCACCTGGCCGTTCGGGTGGCTGCAGCACTCTGGCCCCGGGGTACAGTTTGCTGAGCCTCCGAGCTGTCCAGCAGGGCTCTCAGGTAGAGCCACCATCCACAGAACCACCTCCTTCCCAGCAGGAAGGAAGACGAGAGGCAAAGCCCACTCAACCCCCAAACGGCCCCCGCATTCCCGGTCAAGGTCACAGGGGGTGGATCCCTCTGCACACCCAACAGACAGGCCAGGCCCGGCTTCGGGGCTGGGCAGACCCTCCTCCCCTGACCCCCTGGGCAGGGCTGGCACCTCGGAGCCACTGAGCGTAGGTTCCCCATCCCAGGAGGACACAGTGGGGGCGGGGGGACCGCTGTGCTCACACCCTCCTGCCCAGGCCGGCCACTGCCCACCCCCAGGGTGCAGAGGCAAGAGCAGCCGCAGTAGTGGGCTCTGTCCTCGGTGGTACCCAGCGCTAGGAGGGGACGGAGGGGGCAGTGTGGGTGCAGAGCAGGGCAGGGCGCCCTGGGGGGAGGAGGCACAGGAGTCCCCAAGGCCGACTGGCCCCCTCACCCACAGTCCCCCGCCTTGCCGTCCACCCTTCCACGTTCCCTCAGCCACCATCAGGTAGGTCACCCAGAGCCCGTGGCCCACCCACGGCCCCGTCGCCCTTCGGTCCACCAGAGGCAGCAAAGGCACCCTCTGTCGGTCTCCCACCTTCCACGGGTCACCTGCTTCTCTCTCCACTGATTCACAGCCCTAATTATCTACCTTGCCCCCCCCCCCACAAACCCATGGTCCATCATCCACTTCACCCCATGAACTCTGTGCACCCACCTACTCTGCACCCCGTCACCCATGGACCCAACTCCACCCACTCACCGCGGTCCGTCCCTCTGTGCCGCAGGCACAGCCCAGCACCCACCTCTCCTGGTAGGGCTAGCTGTCCACCCAGGCCCGCCCTCCAGCACACTGCTGTCCATCTGTCCATCTGCCCCCACTCACCACACTCCTGTCTAGTGCCCAGTCGTCACCTCTACTCTCGTCCACCCTCTCTCCCAACCATGCGCCCACAATTCGTCCAAGTCCAGCTCACTGCCCGTCCACCCGCCATCCATCTCTCCACCCCCCCAACTCCACAGCCCCGTCTCACCCACCCACCCGCACAAGCACCTGCCCAGACACACCCACCATGCCTTTCAGCCGCCACCGCCCGCGTGGCCCGTCAGCAGCTCTCATCCACCTCGTCATCCGCCGGCCCCTCCCCCCTCTGACCGTCCACCCGCCACCACCCTCCTTCCGCAGCTGCTGCCGCCCCCAGGCACATCCAGGGTCTGCCCACCGTCCCTGCATCCTCCACGCGGCCGCCTCCCGTCCAGCATCCACCCGATCATGAATCCCTCGTTCTCTGTGCACCGTCGCTCGGCGACTGGCCATTCACTGGCTACTTGCCTTCCACTGTGTCCACTGCAGGCACCTTCCGCTGCTGGGCAAACCCCACGGTCCGCCGCCCGCCGCCCGCCCACGCAGGCTGCCCCTGCCCCGCCCACAGCCCACCTGCCTCCATCACGTCCCCACCCACAGCCCACCTGCCGGAGGTAGGAGGGCCCCGCTTGAAGAGTGGGCTCTGAGCCCCAACAGGTGCGCGCCCGGGACCGAGACGGAACCAACGGTCGTTTATTGTCCCCCTAACGCACCCACTTCACGGGGCAGGTGGGTCCTGACGAACCCTCTCCGGGCATCCCAGGCCCGCAGGTCCCGGGGGGGCTGAAGGTGGGGAGGCCCGAGGCCCGACAGGCGCGGCCGAGGATCCTGAAGCCCCGGCCCAGGCGGGTCTGGAGGTAAATGTGCAACTGTCCCTGCGGCCCCCACCCTACCCGCCTGGTCACGTGGGCTCCGCGGGGCAAAGTCCTGGGAGGCGACGGCGGAGGAGGCGTGGAGATGGGCGCGCTGGGCGCGCTGGGGGCGCTGGGGGCGCCGGGCCGGCTGCTGCTGTGCCTGCAGCTCTGCGGTAAGCGGGGCGCACCGAGGGGCCAGGGCGCAGCGGGGCGCAGGCCGGAGGCCGAGGCCCCTCTAGGCCCGGAGGTCAAGGCCCCTTGACGGGGTGGGGGCGGGGCGGCCCGCACCAGAGCGGCCCCAGCGGGCGGCGGGGGGAGGCGAGGGGCCTCGGCCAGGCGCGTCGCGGGGCCGCGCTCATCCCCGCGCAAAGCTGGGGCGCGCCCGGGAGTCTGCGGGGCTGCGCGGCTGCCTCAGTGTCCCTGCCCACGAGGCGCCGCGACCCGCCCCAACCGCACCCAAGCCCGGAGCTTTAAGAGCCGCAACCTGGTCCCTGCCCCTTGCGCCCGTGACGAGCCCTCCGGCCGGGACCTGCCACCCCCGCCCCTCCCACCGCCCGTGCGTCCCTGGTCGTCACTGTCCAGGCCCCGCCGGGCTCGCTGCGCCCGCCCCGGGAGCGCTGGGGGCGCGCGATCCGGGGGGATGCGCGTCTACGCGGGCTCGGCAGGTCCGGTACGAGTTCGCCCGGGCGCGCGGGATGGGGCGGGGCTGTGGGATCCCCGCCGGCCGCCCTGCGCGCCTGGGGGCGGGGGCGGGGGTCGTCCTCCTGCGGGGGACGGACGCCCGCGGGCACGGGAAGCACTCAGGGTCCCCCTCCCCAGAGCTGACCCGGGCCAGCTACAAAGTCTGGGTCCCCGACACCGACTTCGACACGGCGGACAACTGGAGCCAAAACCGGACCCCGTGCGCGGGCGCCGCCGTCGAGTTCCCCGCGGACAAGGTGCGGGGGCGGGGGTGGGGCTCGTACCCTGAGCCCCGCGTGGTCCGGGGGAGCCCAGTGGGGTCCGCGCTGACACCGCTTCTCCCGGCAGATGGTGTCGGTCCTGGTGCGAGCAACTCACAGCGTCTCGGACATGGTGAGCGGCGCGCGCGGCCACCAGGGGAGGGCGCTGGCGGTGCGTGCGGCCCCTGCAGGGCTTCTGAGGGATGGGGAACCACGTGGGAGGGGGACACCCCAGCCTCAGAGGAGGGAGCTGGGCGCCTCCTGCCCACACTGCCCTCGGCCTCTGGCTTCGGTCCCCCATAGTCTGTGTCCCCTGGTAGGGTGTCCGACCTTCTGGCGTCTCTGGGCCACACTGGAAGAGTTGTCTTGGACCGCACATTAAATATACAAACACTAGCGAAAACTGATGAGCAGGGAAAAAAAGGTTTTAAGTTAATTTACCATTTTGTGGTGGGCGGTGTTCATAGTCGTCCTGGGCCACATGGGGCCCCGTGGCCTAGGGTTGGAGAAAGGCCGCCCCCACCCCCACCCCCCAAGCCATTCCCTGTCCTGGCGCCTGAAACCTGTCAGCTCTCCAGGGACCCTTCTCTCAAACCACTGCCCAGAACCTGGTGTCCAGAGATGGCTGGGAATTCGGGGGAAGCAGAGGTTCCCCAGCCATGGTGGGAGGCGTGGACTGCGGTGGTGAAGGCTCTGGTAAGGCCCGTGGGGCGGGCAGCCTGCAAAGGCAGGTCAGCCAGGTGCTCCAAATTCCACCCTCCACCCCGCACGGCTGCCGCTAAGGATGGTTTTCACAGTTTTAAACGGTTGCGTTGGTGAGGTGGGAATGAAGTGAACAGGCTGGGGAGCTCACACTCCAGTGTCTGTGAATAAAGTTTTATCGGCACACAGCCCCCCATCGGGTCCCTGCTTCTGCGGCCACTGCCTCGCTGCCGTGGCAGGGTCGAGGGCTCTGAGGAGGCCGTGTGGCGGTAAAGCTTAAAATAAATACTGTCTCCTGCCCAATGCCCAAAGGGTGGTGGGCCCCTAATTTGAAGCATCATTTGGGTGGCAGCCCAGGCAGGTGGGGGACCCGCATGCAGGGGGGTCAGTGAGGTGGGGCTCCGGGCTTGGGCCCCTCCCAGGCAACTTCATTACTTTGATCTTCAGGAGAGCTGGGGGACCCGCCCATCATCCATCCATCTGTTCGCTGACAGAGAGGTCCCTCCGTCAGGCCTTTCTTTCCATCCCCAGCTGCCCAGGCAGGAGCCCCTCCTCTCTTCTGGGGGGGCTCTGGGCGCACCGGTCCCTGCGCACAGCCCCTGGAGCACCCCCTCACCTCCCAGCCTCTCCTCTGCACAGCGATGCTCCCCGAGGACCTGGGTGGGGACAGTGCAGGGGGCAGCAGGGCAGACAGACCCTGCCTCCCAGCCCGGCTGCACGGGTCCCCTCGTCCAAGGCCCCCAGCACACAGCAGCATCCTGCAGGCTCGATGTCACCCTAGTCACAGGCTCGGGGACGTCAGGTGTCAACTTGTCAAGTTTAGAGCGTCTCCCCCTGGGGTTTTCCTCCTCTGGAGCCACTCCCCCCTCCCATTTCTGCCCTCCGCCCAGTGTTCTTGTTTGGGGGGGGAGCTCCTGTTTCCCCAGCCGTCACCCACTGCCATCTTCCTCCTGGGACTCCCCACCCCCCACCCCGTCCCCTTCACTGAGCAGAAGCCCCGCAATAATTGATTGAAAACCTTCGAGCCAGTTCCGGGTTTTGTCCGAGTCCCTCGCCTGCCCGGGTCCCAACCCGATGAACCGCCTGTTCCATCTCTCAAGTCACAGTCTGGCCGTCAGGGGCACACGTTTCAGGGCGGCTAGCCAGGCAGCCAGCTCTTTCCTTTTGTCCTTGGGACAC
Organism: Anoura caudifer; assembly: GCA_004027475.1. Lineage (NCBI taxonomy): Eukaryota > Metazoa > Chordata > Mammalia > Chiroptera > Phyllostomidae > Anoura > Anoura caudifer. Next base: position 52,638 of record PVKU01006234.1, read on the forward strand.
GCCTAGTTTCCGACGTTCTCCTTCACACCACCAGCCCTGCTCTCGGCCTGCGGCGCTGGCTCGCCGCGCACCTGAGCGCAGGTGCACGCGGGACCCCCTCTGCGGGCCGGCGCGCCTGCCGGCACCGCGCTGTCCGCATGCCGCGTGCGGTGGGGGTCTTAACATCCATCTCACACATTCCAGCTCACCCGCCAGGAAAACTCTGCGAGAGTTTTAAATGCTCCCCGCTGAGGTCTTTCACAGGGTCGGTTAATGTAGGAACACTTTGTGGTTTGGGGTTTGCCGGGAATGGAGCTCACTTTTTAAATGTTATGTTCCCTAGCAGTTATTTTTGTGAACAACGGCAGCCGCTCCTCCCCTCCAGTCCCAACACCTTCGATCTCCCTCTCTTTCCTGATGGCATTGCCCACGTTAAACAAAAGTGACAAAAGGGGGCGTCCCTTTGTTCCCCTTCGGTGAAAGGCAAAGCATGCCAACCCTCTCCACTGAGTGCCGAGTCGGCTGCACGGTTCCGCCGCATAAACTTCATTCAGTTCCACTCCCTTGTTAGCAGTTTTTTAAAAATCTGAAATAGGTTGTTGGGCTTTTCCAGTGTTTTTTCCCCCATAGACGGAGAAGTGATTTTCTCCCCTCCTTTACCCTGGCCGGTGCGGCTTTCTGAGGTTGAACCATCCTTGCAAACTGCCCTCCTGGCGCCATCCCGTGGGTGCAGGTCAGAGCCAGCCGCCCCTTCCTCCAGACCCGGCACTTCCCTCTGTCGCAATGTGCGGATTTTCCCGGCACGAGACTCTCCGCTGCCATCTGCTGGGACACCACCAGACATACATGCCACCGGAAGTCCCAGGCCTGTCTTGCTTTCCTGTCACATGAACCCTTCGAGCATCATGTTTTTTGTTCTTTTTTTTTTTTTTATCTTTTTGTATCTTGTTTTATCCTTTTTATATCCTGAGGATATGTTTACTGATTTTAGAGAGCGGGGAAGGGAGAGAGAGAAATGTTATCTGTTGCCTCCCGTACGTGTTCCAACCAGGGGTTGAACCTGCAGCCTAGGTCTGTGCCCTGACCGGGAATTGAACCTGCAACCTTTTGTTGCACGGGATGACGCTCCAACCAACTGAGCCAACCTGCCAGGGCTGAACACCATGGATTTTTAAAAATACATTGTTGCATCTGGTCAGCTGATACTTTATTTAGGATTTTCGCATATTCCCTTCTTAACAAAATGAGCCTGTAATTTTTCTTGTCTTGGAAGGCCCTTCATCCGGTTCTGAAATCAAGATCACCTTGGCCTCATAAAATGGACTGGGGGGTTTCCACCCCCCCCCCCACCATTTTCCAAGACAATTTCTGTAAGAAGAAATTAACTGAGAGTTTAGTATACTTTACCTGTAAAAACATTTGGACTGAGGATTTTGAAATCAGGAAGTCTTTGACTAACATTTTAGTTTCTTTAACGTTTGCTAACCTACTCAAATTTTCTATTGCTGCTTGTGTCGATTTCGATGTTTTAAATTTTTCTAGAAATTGATACATTTCACCTAGGCTTTCGAGTTTGGTGGTCCTCCTGAATTCTCAAACTTTTCACTGTTTGTTTCTCCCTTGGACAGGCCAGTCCTCTAGCGGATGCCTGTCTTTTCGTTCTTCCCCTCCCCCATCACCTGTTAGTCCCAGCGCCGAAGAATTTTAAAAACACAGCAATAAGCTCCGCCCGAGCACCTCATGGCTTTACTTCCCAGATCCCATCGCTTCACAGGGTCAGGGCTTCTTTCCTTCCCACGGCCTCCAGGCCCTTTGCAGGGTGTGGGGTGGGTCTGTGTGTGGCGGGCGTTTGACATCTTTCGGGTTTGAGGGATTTTCTTCCTTCCTTTTTTCTTTTCTTTTCTTTTCTTTTCTCTTCTCTTCTCTTCTCTTCTCTTCTCTTTTTTTTTCTTTCTTTCTTCCTTTCCTTTCCCCTCTCTCCCTTCCCTCCTTCCTCTTTTTTCTTTCATAGAATAAGCTGAGACAGGGGAGGCTTGTTTCCTCGCCTTTCCAGCCGATGACCCTCTGCGGGAACCCAGCTCCTTGCCCACCCCCTCCGCCTCACCGGCCCGGTCTCGCGCAGGAAGCTCGCCCTGCGGGGACTGCTCCCCGAGGACACGGCCGAGTCTGGCATTCTTCTTCCCGTCATCACATTTCTTCTGAATTTTCTTTGATCCCTTTCGGTTGAAAACCTCTTCCTCCTAGGGGGCCAGCTTGGCCCCTTTCTGCGCCCCAGGGCCGTGCGCACCGGGACTCGCCCCTCCGCGGGACGCTGCGCGGTCGGCGAGCAGGGCGCCGCGCTCTGCCAGGGCTGCGGTGGGGACCGGTCCGTTGTTGGACGCGCGGGGCAACATCCTGGGTCCTCGCTTTGCGCGCACGTCGCTCTGAGCCCGGGAGACGTCCCCACGACCAGCCTCGAGGCTCGGTGCCGCTGGTTGCCTGCGGCACATGGACTGGGGGCCGTCGTGGTGTTGGCCACAGGGCGACCCAGCTCAGAGTTTCGCTCCTCGTTGGGGGCGGGGGGGTGGTCTTCCTTGGACCCCGGTCTGGTGGCCCGTGCGCCGGTTGTCCCGAGAGATGTCATGGCTCCATGTTGGCTGGGAAGAGCTTGAAGGCATTTTTATTATGCTCTTGCATGTGAAGTGAATGGATATAAAATTCGGGGTGGAGCCCTGGTCGGGTGGCGAGGTTGGTTGGAGCGCCATCCCATAAGCCAAAAGTTGGTGGGTTTGAGCCCTGGGTGGGGCGCGTACAAGGGGCAACTGATCGTTGTTTCTCTCCCACATCCACGTTTCTCTCTCTCGCCCTTCCATTCTCTCTAAAATCAATAAACACATCCTCGGGGGAGGATTAACATATATATGTTAGTTATATATGTAACTAACATACATACATACATATATATATATATATATATATCCTGGCTGGTGTAGCTCAGTGGACTGAGCACCGGCTGTGAACCCAAGGATCGCTGGTTTGATTCCCAGTCAGGGAACATGCCTGGGTTGTGGGCCAGGTCCCCAGTAGGGGGCGCACAAGAGGCAATCACACATTGATGTTTCTCTCCCACTCTTTCTCCTTCCCTTCTCCTCTCTCTAAAGAAATAAATAAAACTTTTTTAAAATGATGTTTTAAAAATATATATATATAATTCTACATGGAAAGTTCTTTTCCTTTAATATATAAAAGATTCTATTGTCTTTCTGAGTCCATTGTTGTTGCTGAGAAACCTGATTTCTGACCTGCTTTCTTTCCTGGGTGATTTGTTCTTTCTCTCTGAAGCTCTTCGAATGTCCTCTGTGTCTTTAATATGCCTAAGGGTGATGTCACCTGTCTAGGTGTGACTGTCCTTACTTCCTGTTAGGCACACACTGAGACCTTTCATTCGAAAGTTTCACAGCTTTCTTCAAAACTGGAAAATTCACCTTCATTGTTTCTTCAAGTATCTTCTCCCCCACCCCTCGTAACTGAATGTTGACCCGACTCTCCCACGGTTCCTGGGTTTTCCCTCTCGGTCCTTTCCCGCCGTCTGGGGGCCCGGGGGCAGGTCCTGAGCAGCAACACCTGTCACTGGCTGGTCTCCAGCTGGGTCAATACAGTGACCCCTCATCTATGGAGGGAGTTCCGTTCCAGAGACCCCCGAGATAGGTGAAAATCCTCGAAGTAGAGGTGTTATATTTATTATTTATATATATTTTAAGGCTTTATAAACCCTTCTCACACTCCTATAAACCTTTCCCACTCTCTTATTAACCTTTCCCACACTCTTATAAACACTTCACATGCTCTTAAACACTTTCTACACTCTTAAACCTATGTAATTTTAACAACGTATACATTTTTTTTAAGATTTTATTTATTTGTCTTTAGAGGGGAAGGGAAGGAGAGAGGGAGAGAAATATCAATGTATGGTTGCCCCTCGTGCATCCCGTGTTGGGAACTGTCCTGCAACCCAGGAATGTGCCCTGACCGGGAATCGAACTGCGATCCTTTGGTTAGCAGGCCCGCGCTCAAGCCACTGAGCTACACCAGCCAGGGCACAACATATAAAATTCTATATGGATCAGACATCATGTGAAGTGGACAAGGAGAGATGCTGAACATAAGGTCACAGTGCGGAAGAGCAAACAGACCGATGCTCTGGGTCACTGAGCCAATCAGTGCCCAGGATTCAGAACACAGTGCTGTGGTTGGTCACCTTCCATTCCATCAGCCAATAGGGTGCCGTGTACAGTCTCCCGTTGGCAAACTTGGGCCAGCGGTAGTGGTGCCCGGCGCTTCCACTGTGCACAGTACAGTATTCATCTGCCGATTAAATAAATACTGTATTTTATTTTGATTTAACATTCTTTTAATATGTTTGAATTAACATTTTTATTTTTTATATTTAAAATTTTTAGGCAAAAATAATTAAAATCATAAATATTATATAAATACCTATATACTGCAAAATCCCACGATATAGCAAAAACTCCGCGGTACAGAATTAGATTTTTTTTTCCAAACCTGCGATACAGTGAAGCCGCAATAAGTGAACTGCGGAATAGTGAGGGGCGACTGTACTCATGTTCATCTCACTGACTGTTCTTTCTTGCCAGTATCACATTCTCCGTAATTTGCTTATACGTCCCCTTTCGGTTCCTTACAAAAACGAGTTGCTGCTTCACACCACTAACACCGCCCCTGTTCCTGAGGCATACCATGTCTGTCTGTCCCCAAGGCCCATCCTGGTGCCTGTGCGTGGGGTTGACTTGCTGTCACAGTGCCCTCAGGTGTGGAGGTAGTTGGCTTGTGACCTCACATCCCCCCACGGGTCACCTTCTTAGTGCCCTCGGACAGCTAAAGTGCAGGCCCTGCCCAGTGAGATGGGACAAGAGGCTGCGTCCCTAATGAGGTTGAGCCCCCTGACCGTTGCACTGGACTCAGCCCTCACTTCCCACCCGGAGGAGGGCCAACAGGGGGAGGGGTGGGATCTTCAGGCTTGGAAGGGAGGGGAGGAGGGCCGGTCAGTATTTTCTCCTTTGACACCTGAGACCTGGACTGCACAGCCTGTGTCCCTCCCCTGCCACCCCTGGAACCCATTCCTGTCCCTCACACGGTTCAGGGCTGCCTTCAGGCTTCCCAGCGGCTTGGTACAGCCTCAAGGCCGACAGGGGAGGCAAGTGTCACCTGCCCCAAACTCTGCAGCCCCCAGGTCTCAGGGCAGCTCCTGCTCCTTGGCCGCGGGCCCCGCCCATCCCCTTGGCGGCTGTCTAGGTTCTCCTCCCAGGTCACAGGGGCAAGGTGGGCGCACACCAGACTGTCTTGGCGCGCTGGACCACCACGTAGCGCTCAGTCTGCGCTTCTTGCAGCTCCTGCCGCTGGACGGGGAATTCGTCCTGGCCCCGGGAGCAGGATTCAGCGCCGCAGACCCCGGCTCGGACTTGGCCTGTGGAGCAGGTGAGAGGGCAGGACAGAGGGCGGGGCCTGGAGGGAGGGGCTTGATCCGCACTGGAGTGTGATCCGAGGAGGGCCCTGGAGGGGCGTGTCTTGGAGGCAGGCCTGGGCAAAGGGCGAGTTCAGGGGGAGGGGCCTGTGCGAAGGGCGTCATCCAGATGGGTCTTGAGCGGGAGCTGGTCCAGGTTAAAGGGCGTGTCTAGGGGCGGGGCCTGTGGGGGGCTGTTGGTGAGGGGCGGGGCTGGAGGGCTGCTCCTAGTGGGGGCTCAGGCACGCGCGCCCACCTCCGGCCAGGCGCCCCTGCGCTCTTCCTCGACCCGGACCGCTTCTCGTGGCACGACCCACGCTTGTGGCACTCCAGGGACTTGACGCACGGCCTCTTCTCGGTGGATGCCGAACGCGTGCCCTGCCGCCACGACGACGTCGTCTTCCCGCCCGACCACTCCTTCCGGGTGGGCCTCGGCCCGGGCACCCGCACCCTGCGCGTGGGCAGCGTCTGGGCTCTGGGCCAGGTGAGCGGGGCGCTCGAGGGAGGGGCAGAGGCTCGGGGCTCCGGGGCTCCGGCCCCCGGCAGGGCCCCTCCCTGGGTGGCCTCCCACTCAGATGTTGGTCGCCTCCTCGGGCTGGCTCTGCTGGTGACCCGGCCTACGCAGAAGTTCACAAGCGACGAGGACCTGGCTGCTTTCCTGACGTCCCGGGCTGGCCGCCTGCGCTTCCACGGGCCCGGCGCCTTGAGCATGGAGCCCGAGGCTTGTGCCGACCCGTCGGGCTGCGTCTGCGGCAACGCGGAGGTGAGCGGGGCCCCTGGCAGTGCGGCGGGAGCTCCGCGCGGGGACGGAGACTGGGCCGGCGCTGGGCCGAGGCCCGCAGGTCTGTCCCTCGCCCTCTCCGCGCCAACCCCTCTTCCTGCCTCCAGGTGCAGCCATGGATCTGCAGGGCCCTGCTCCAGCCCCTGGGCGGCCACTGTCCCCCGGCCGCCTGCCACGATGCCCTCCGGCCTGAGGGGCAATGTTGCGACCTCTGCGGTGAGCGTCCCCGCCCGGCCCCTGCTTGCTGGGACGGCTTGGCCACCCTGGTTCAGTCTACCTATGGGTCCTGGGCTCGCTGCTCTGACCCCTGCCCTCCTGTCACAGGAGCCATCGTGTCGCTGACCCACGGCCCCGCTTTTGACCTGGAGCAGTACCGAGCGCGGCTGCTGCACGACTTCTTGACCTTGGTAATGGGGCCGCGCCCCTGCCCCGGCCCCACCCTCCGCGCCCCCGTTCTGGCGCTCCCCCTGTCAGGGATGCTGAGGCCCCACTCCGCCTCCTTATGGACGCGTCCACTCTCCACCCACCTCTCCACCGTTTGTCCCTACCCGCAACGTCCCTGCAGGTCCCAGGGGTGGAGTCCCCGGGCTAACCCTGTCCCCCTCCCCAGCCCCAGTACCAAGAGCTGCAGGTAGCCGTGTCCAAGGTGCTGCGCCCGCTCCAGCCCCGCGAGGCCACGGGCGCGGGGGCCGACACGGAGATCCAGGTGGTGCTGCTGGAGACCGGGCCCCGCACGGGCGGCGCGGGGCAGCTGGCCCGGGCCCTCCTGGCGGACGTCGCTGAGCACGGTAATCGCGGGCGCCCCTCCTGGACCCCATCCCGGTCCCGCCGCGCCTCGTCCGGAGGAGACTGAGCCCCGCCCTGCGTTGCAGGAGAGGCCCTCGGGGTCTTGGCGGCGACCGTCCGGGAGTCGGGTGCGCCCGTCGGAGGAGGTTCAGCGGCGGGTCTGCAGCAGCCAGGGTCGCTCGCGGGGCTGGCGGGCGGTGTGACGGCCGCGCTGTTCCTGTTGCTACTGGTGCTGCCGGCGGGGGCGCTGTTGCTGCACCGCACAGGGAGGCTCAGGTACGCGGCGCCCGGCTCAGGTGGGCGGGGCCAGGGCAGAAGGCGGGGCCTCATATGTGCGCGGTAAAAGAAGGCGGTGCGGCCTGGTGGTCGCTGGGCTGGTGGCGGGGGTTCAGGGCTGGAGGCGGGGCCTCGGGTACGCGGCGCAGGAGGCGGGGTCCCAGGCGCGCCGGGCGGGGCCGCGGGGGCTCACGGGAGTTCCCACTCCCAGGTGGAGGAGGCGCGACTCGGTGTCCGGGCAGCCCGTGGGCTTCCCCAACCCGGTGTTCGGCGCGGCAGGCTCCGTGGAGGAGGTGAGTGGCTGCGACGCTGGGGTGTGGGCCTCCCCGCGCCTGACGCCCCCTGACTCTGCGTCCCCGCAGCCCCCAGCCCCGCAGGCGGACGCCAGGAGCACCAGCCAGAGCTACTTCGTTAACCCGCTGTTTTCCGAGGCGGAGGCCTGAGCGTGAGAGTCCCAACCTGCGGGATTCCGTCCTCGCCGGCCAAGCACAGGGCAGCCTTGCCCAATAAAGGCGTTTCTTGCCCCTGCCGTCCTCGGACACAGTGACTGCTGCGCCGCCACCCCCGTACCCCTGCCCCGTGGGAGTTGGGGCGAGAGGGGTGGCCCTCAGGGCCGGTCCCTGCAGGCTGGCTGGCCCCGCCAAGGGCAGCCCCGAGCACCCCCGTGGGTGGCCAGAGGCTTCCGGTCGACGACGTTGCTCCCGCAACTGGGCAGGTTGCGCCCCTGGTGCTGGAGGGGCCCATGACAGAAGCCAGCGCCCGCGAAGCCGCTGCTCAGGGACAGGACCCGGGTGGACGTCCACCAGACTGGGCCGCCCAGAGGGCGGGCCCCGGGGCGCCTCCTGCGGGGACAGGGTGGGTGGACCCCTTCCTCTGATGGGGGCAGGGAGCCTGAGTGCCCGGTATCTGGTGTCTGCAGTGCCAGCCCTTGTCACCCCCATCGTGAGGACAGCTCTGAGGCCACCGCTAGGGCAGCACGCGGCTGTGTGCGTGTGAGGTGGTGCTGCCGAACGGCCTTTCTGTGGAACCAGAGTCTGGGTCTGGAAACACCCCCTCCCACCTGCTGCTGGCTTCAGACCCTGGATTAGATGCTTCCTGTAGTGCTGTGCCACCTTCCAGGTGTGGACGCCGCCAGGCCTTGTGATGCAGCAGCTGATAGTTCATTATTATTATTTTGAATGGCACTTGGTGCCCGTTCCAGACCTGTGATAGGCACCTGGGGGCCAAGATCTACCCCGTCTGACCAGAAGCCTGGCTGCCCACTGCCCCTCCCAGCAGCTCGTCAGCACCGGCCCCTGCTTATCCTTCCACCTCCCCAGCTGCTGCGATTTCACTTATGTCTCTGAAAGGCCCCGCCTGTGCCTCACTCGGACCCCGCACCCCCCCCCCCCCCGGGGAGGCAGCAGTCCACTTCCAGGTGGCCAGGGCTGCGGGACTTGCCTAGACAGTGGGGGCAGATGGGACAGGAACCCCGATGGGTGGAACTTTGCAGCTAGTTTGTCCGGTACCTTCCCCACGGTGACTGCGGAGACCCCCACAGTGAGACGGGCCCTCAGTGACCACACTGGTTGGCAGCCGGTGTCGGTGTGGGACGACACGGGAGCCCCAGGCTGCGGCCCACCCTCTAGCAGGCCCTGTCACTGCGTCTTACCAGACACCCAGAGGGGCTCAGCAGGGCAAGGGCAGCCCAGCCCACCACAGGCCGTGCCCTGCCTGATGGGGAAAAGCACTGTCAGGGCCAGAGCCCCAGGGGGGCTGCCCACCCAGCCAGCCTCCCTTGAGTGCTCCCCAGGAACTCTGGCCTGGCCCCTGGAGTGGCTGCAGGCCAGCATGTGTGTGGGGGTGGGGTGGGGGGCAGGGTGGGCCGCTGTTCCAGACTGTAAGCTGTCCCCACACAGCTCCCCTAGGGTGGGCCCCACACTGCGTCCATGGGAGAGAGGTCCTGCTCCAAGGCCGGTCCAGCCCTGTGGGCACAAGTGCCTTTTGTGTGACCCCTGAGGAAATGCCCGAAGGGCGGTCACTGCCTTTGGGGGCACTTCCAGCACGAGGCAATGCTGGGCAGGTCCAGACAGTCAGGTGACAGGCCATTCTACTCAGACAAACCATGAGAACTTTAAAACTGCCATCTTATGCTTTATTGACAGGTAAAATTTCAAAAATGTTCTCACAATAATTACAAAGACTCAGACTTACATTACAAAAGTAAAAACCAGACCCCCCAGCAGGTGCCAGCCCCCGCAGAAGGCCCAGGGGCTGGGTGCGGTGTGCGGTGCTCACACGCAGGCCGGTGGTGCCCATTGCTCAGTGCCGACTCAAGGTGCGTGCGTGCCTCTGCAGCACGCGGAGGATGCTGACCGGTGGGACAGCAGAGGGCAGCCCGTCCTGGGCTGAGGACGAGCTGTGTGCCGGCCAGGTGACCACAAGCCTCCCAGGGACAGGCCACAGGCCCGTGCTCCCACGAGACACAGGAGGGCAAGTGCACACCCAGCGCCGCGAAGGGACGGGCTGCGGGGGAGTCTGCACGGTCCTCGCGGGCACTGATCGTGGGCTCCCTGCAGGGGAACGGGCGGCGGGGTGTCCCGGCTGCACCACGACACCCCACGTTCATGGAGCAGGCGGAGCTGGGAAACGGGTGGGGAACAGCACAGCTGACTTCACAGTAGTAGATACTGGTGACGCTCTGTGGTGGTGACCGGGGAGGGATGCACACAGGGGACCCAGGGCAGGGCGGGCGTCGCTTGCAAGGGCCCTGTGTCCGTGGCTAAAGGAGTCCACTAACCTCCACTGGCCTCTGTCTGCAGAATTCTAGCCACACTGGATGAGACAACGTCCTCCCCTCCTCCCACGGGCTGGACAAAGCCTCAGGAGAGGGGCGGGCCGCTGACCGGGCCGTCGGAGCTGCCTGCGTGCGGGGCAGAGCCGCGCCGGAGCTGCTGGGGTCTCTGAGCAGGCGGCTGCGCTGGCCCTCCGAGTGCGGAAGGCATGGTGTCGCCTCGCAGCTGCGCGGACGAGGGGCTGGTCTGCCGCCCTGAACAGCGTGGCGTAAGACTGATCGTGTTGCAAAGACTTTCTTCATCTCCGTATCTACACACCGATTCTACATTTCCTCGGACAGCACTGCAGGGTCAGCTCGGTCTTGGCACTGGCACTGGGGCCACGCCCGGCTCCCCGCCCCGAGCTGGCGTCAGGCGTCGCAGGCCGGCTGCTCCAGGCCTTCGAGGGGCTGGCTCCTGTGGGGGGAGTTGGGGCTCGGCGGGCCGCTGGGGTTGGAGCTGTTGGAAGGGGTTGAGTGCTTGGTGGAGTCTGAGTCGGGCTGTTAACAGAGAGGGGACAACGTGAGCCCCCGCGCTCTGGGCCTGCGCCGTGGGGGGCGGGCCACCCAGCCTGACGTGGGTGTTTGTGGGGACACAGCTGGCCACTGCTTTCTCCTTGGATAAGGACTTCAACAAACATCCTCCAAGTGGCCACAAAGCACATGAGAAAGACGCTCAATATCAGTAACCATTAAGGAAAAGCACATCAGAACCCCAGCGAGACGACGCCACGCGGACTAGGACGACTTAAAAAAAGGGAAAATCACCCTGGCTGGTGTAGCTTGGTGGACTGAGCGTGGGCCTGTGAACCAAAAGATCGTGGTTCGATTCCCAGTCAGGTCACATGCCTGGGTTGCAGGACTCTTCAAAAGTCAGAGTGGTCTTGCGACCCAGCACTTCCAGGTGCACACCCGAAGGAAGTGAAGACGGACTCACACACGCGCGTGCCTAGCAGCACTAACAGCCAAAGGTGGGAGCAGCCCCAGTCAGTCCGGCCACAGACCGCAGAAGCGCAGACACGCTGGGTGTCTCGTGCAGGGGAAGACTCGCAACACCCAGGGACGACCGGAGGGAGCCCTGAGGACATGGCGCTCGGTGACGGAAGCCAGCACACGAGGCCCCACGCTGCACGGTTCCACCCACGTGGAAGGCCCAGCACAGGCAGCTCCGCAAAGGCAGGTGAGCAGGGTGGGGGGAGGGGCCTTATTTTGGGGTAACGGGAGGGTTGTGCACTAGTCAGAGCTGGTGACTGCACACACTGCGTGCACCCAACAGCCACCCAGACTCACCCCTGAGCACCCCAGGTTCCCTGGGGGGAACTCCAGCCTAGGACGCACGACCTGACTCGGGACAAACCCCAACCCAGGGGCTGCTGCAGGCAGCAGTGCTGTTGTGCCCGACGCAGACCGAGCTCCTTCTGGGGGGGGGGCACACGTGAGCCTGGCCCGGGGCCGCACTGGGGGAGGTGTGGAGGGGACGCCGTGGGGGCGCCACACGGACGTGCAGACTGCTCTCGACTGGACAGCGTGCCGGGCTGGCTCTGACTCAGGGGAAGGGCTCGATGCCAGCGACCTACCGCCACTTTGGGAGGTGCGTGCATGCAGCGCACACACTCGCCCTCACACTCCTGCCCGTCTGTCCGGGGGAGACTGGAGGCTGGAGAGAGGCAGGGGAACCCCGGTTCCCCCGACTCACAAATCAGACAAGCCTGAGGAAGGGACGTTTTGCAAGAGAACTGGACTGTGCAAAGCAAACCCACAGCGGCCGCGCCGAGTGCAGCCCGAGCCTCGCCCGCGCCCCGGACCGAGAGCTCCAGGGGCACCCCCGGGACGCTGGGAGTGGACAGGATGTCCGGGGACGGGGGGAGGCATGAGGCGAGCCGCCTCGCTCTCGGGGGCACGTGGGTTAGTAATGCTGACTGGGGTCGCTCACTGATTCCTGTAACTTTTCCAATGGTATGAAAATTTCAGAGCAGACTGTTGAGGGTAAAACAGTAAGAAAACTAAGTGAAAAAAAAAAGACGACCTCCCTCTAAATCACCACCGGCCATGACCGTGGCAGCAGAGAAACCCCCACGCATGGCAACCAGGGACGCAGACGCCCCGGGGCAGAGCTGAGGCCGGCGCAGCCCGGGACAGTGCAGAACGGGCAGGCGGGGCCACCTCGGCCACCAGCACGCCGTCCGCAGACCGAACGCCTCAGCGGCTGCGTGGGAACCACGCGCCCCGACTGCGGAGGTCTGCTTCTCGGGGGTCCACGCTGCCAGTGGAGCAGGGCCAGGGACAGGGGGCAAAGTCACCCTGGAAAATGCCCGAGAGCATCTGACCGACACCCACCACCACCTCCTCGCTGGACGCTCTCCTCACTCGGGGACGGAAGGACGTCGCCTCAGCCCGTGACGCAGACGCGGGCAAGGAGCCCGGCCGGTGCACGGGCCAGGCCCCGCGCACACACTCACGCCCTCACACTGCATGTCGCACACTCTCAAACGGACCCCGTGAGAAGGGTGACTCGTCTGAACTGGGACCAGGTGCTGGGAAAGGCCCTCACCGCGGACGACGGCCACGACGTGGGCGGTTTCCGTGCCTCGGAGAAAGCAGACTCAGCAGTCAGGTGGGTGAGAAGGGGGAGCCGGGCCTCGGAGCGAGACGCGGCCGGTCGCGCTGGGACCGTGCCCAGAAAGAGCCGGGTGACGGTGGGCAGGGCGTGTGGCTCCGTGCCTCCCCGCCTCCCCGCACGGTCCCCACCGCCCCCAGCGCCGCGCACTTCCCGCGTCGCAGCTTTCGCAGGCAGCAGGGCTCTCGCCCCCGCACCGGGGACACCCAGAGGGCTGCCCTTCGTCGTGCGCAAGCGCAAGGTCCGGGACACGCGAAGGAAACGCCGAGCCCCACGGCGGCCCCCAGCTGGGCCCTGAGCAGCCATCAGAGGTGGCGGCGGCCACGGGGAAGGCTCTCCTGCCGTCTGTGTGTCACAAGGCTGCACCTCTGGCCCGTGACAGCCAAGTCCGTGAACCCGCACAGCGGGGCCTGAGGGAGAGCTGGCCGCAGGTTTTCAGGACGGCGCTCGTTTCTCAGCTGCGCGGTGATGCCCCGCCCCCCAGTCGGCGCCCAGAGGAGAGCCCTGCGGCCCCTCAGTGCCCGGGTGGGCCAGTCTCCACGCAGCCATGGCTGGGGCCAAGGAGCAGAGGACACAGGGGACGTGGGAGCAGAGCCGCGAAGGAGGCCGGGCACCGGGCCGTGGCGACTCAGCCCGGCCAAGGGACTGGGCCCCTCCTCGGGGGTGGACGGTCATGCCTCCATGCCCCCGGGTTCAGGACTGGAGCCCTGCCCTCCCTCGGCACAGCCCAGTCACGAGTGCAGAGCTCCAGACAGGCCGGTGACACGGCCCAGGGCCCCGCAAGGCTGCCGGCTCCAGGGAAGATAACGTATCTTCCGAAAAAAGCAACCGCTGGGGTTCTCCTCCCCGTGGGCCGTGGCCCCTCCCCAGGCAGCCTTACTTACCTCTTTGTCAAAGTCCTGGTCAGGGTCGGACATGCTTCTCAGGGGCCCCGCCATGCTGGGCTCAGACCCACCTAGGACACAAGGATGCCCCTGTCTCAGGGAAAGGAGTCCCAGCTGAAGGGTGAGCCCAGAGCCCCCGCCCCCAGTCCCCCCGCTACCTGACGACGGCCACGAGACGTAGGGCTTATTCCTGGGCACAGGCTGCCGGGCCAGGCCGGGGGCAGCAGGGCTGGGCCTCTCCTCCTGGGCCGGGGGCACCGCGCTCTGGGCAGAGAAGACAGCATGAGAACACCTGGTGTTTCCCGGCAGGTGGGCCAGCCGCCTGGCCTGCAGCCTCCCCACAGCCAGGACAGGAAGGCTCTCCCAACGACATCAGCTATGTTTTGAGCTAAGAATTGGCAGCAGTAATTTTAAACCAAATTGAATCCTACAGAAAAACCCATTTTCTAGAGTGGGGAAAAAAAATTACCTGCTTGCACTAAGATGTTATTTTAAAAATTTTTTAAAAGACTTTTACTTATTTTTAGAGAGAGAAGGGAGGAAGAAAGAGAGGGGGAGAGAAACATCCATGTGTGGTTGCCTCTCATGCAGCCCCAACTGGGAACCTGGCCTGCAACCCAGGCCTGTGCCCTGAGAATCGAACTGGCAACCCTTTGGTTCACAGGCTGGAACTCAGTCCACTGAGCTCCACCAGCCAGGGCTAGAAATTGTTTTTGACATGGGTCTTGTCACGAAACATTAGCAGTCACTGACAGCCTCAGGGCCCCTCGGCAGGTGCTCCCCCAGAAGCAGCAGGCTGGGGGAAGGCCCCTGCACCAGGTGCTGCGGGCGGGGGGCGCCCCTCCACACCCCAGACGGAGCCCCGCCCTGCTGAGGGCAGAGGGGGCGGGGCGGGGCGGGCATCCCGGGAGCTCACCAGAGGCAGGTCCATGAGCACCTGCATGCCGTCGCCGGGGCCCATGTGGGCCACGTGGTTGAAGTTGGTTGGGTTGGATATCATTCTGGACCTCAGTTCGGGGTCTCTGAGCATCTCCCTGGGGAACAGAAGGTGTCCTGGGGCTCACGGGCATGGAGCACCGTCTGGGCACCGGGCACTGGGCCACCTGCGGCAGGGCCGCGGCTCCAGCACTCACCGCCGCTGCTGCAGCCTCTCTTCCTCCGGCACCTTGAAGACAAACCGCCTCTTGCTCCTGGTCCGCAGCATCTGCTTCCTGCTGTTGTCAGAGGTGTCGGGCACGGTCAGCGCGGCCCCTGCAGGGACGGGGAAGGATGCCCTCAGCCACAGGTGGGCCTAGGCCTGGCTGGGAGGGGACAGGGCTGTGGTCACCGGGAAGGCTCCCCCCCCCAACCTTCAGAGAAAGGCTCACCAGAGAACTTGCTCTTAAAGTAGATCAGGCGGGGAGGCTCGCAGTTCAGGAGGTTGAGGGTTCCTTCCAAGTTCAGTGGTCTGATCTGCGGAAACGAGACAGGGACGGTCACCACGCGGCCAGCGCGCAGAAGCAGCGGGAAGCTGCCCGAGGGCCCAGGCCTCACCCTCCGCAGGCCGATGGTCTGCACCCACTCCATGGTGTGCACGTCGAAGACGTCCACGCCGTAGTCGCTGTACACCGTGACATGCGAGGGGCTGCAACCTGGTGCAGGCGAGCAAGGCAAGGTGAGGAGGCAGTGTGGCCGGGCCTGGCGCCTTCTGCCCCGAGGGCAGCGGCCAGGCCCGCCCCCGGCCTCGGCCCAGGTGGAGGCAGGAGCTGGCCACACTCGCCCGCGCCCGAGGTCCCGACCAGCACAACTGAGTGTTAGGGCTTCCCCACCGCTGCCGTAGGAGCAGCACTTCGAGCACCGCAGCAGAGACGCTGGCGGTTCTCCGCCTCCGCACTGGGCTTTGTGTTGCAGCTACTGCCGAAGCCTCTGACCTCGGGCTCAACGCATGGGACTCGGGGAGGGGCCCAGTGTCCTGTTTTGTGAAGCAAATTCCTTCCGTGAGAGATGCCCAGAAGTCGGGCTTCCAGGTAAACATCTCAACGCAAAGACCGCTGCTTAGGTCTCGAGCAGCAGCCCTGCCTGCCTGCCCCAGGACGACGGCTGGGACATCGTCTGCTCTGACGCAGGAGAGGCAGGACCAGGCCTGTAACAGCTCTTCCCTGCCCATTCTCAGTGACAGCACCTGTCCTCGGTGACGGGAAAGCCACCTAGCGTACCGACAGAGCCCAAGGACTGCGGGCCCATCTGGCCTCTGAAGCTCAAGGGGGTGCCCCCATGTTTACGCAGCAGCAAAAACGTCCGGCAGAGGAAGCAGCAGGGGGGTCTGTGCCCCTCAAGGCGGGAGGCACGCTGTCCGTGGTCACACGCAGCCTCGCCCGGCTGCCCCCAGCCCCACCCTGCAGAAGCAGAGCTGTGTAGGCGGCCCCTCCCGTGCCGTGGTTCAGGGTCGGTCTTTACCAGGCCCCAGGCCCCGGACCACAGATGGCCTTCTACAGCCTCTGCAGGGCTGTTGCATTCCAGAGGACCGGTGCGACGGCCCTTGCTGGGCGGGGCGGGGCGTAAGAAAAGGACAGAGAACTGGGAAGCAGGCAGGACGCTAGTGCTGGCCCCCAGACCCTCTCGGAGGTGACAGCACAGACAAACACGAGGCCGTCCGCTGGAGGGCCACGTGAGGGAACGTGATCGGAGGACCCCGTCCTGGCGGGGGTCCCGGGCAGTGCAGCGCCTCCTCCTCTCCCCCACAGGGGCCTCCACATGCAAGGAGCCGGGAGGACATCTTTGGGCTGCAAAGCACTAAACTGAGATGTGCAGGCCAGAAACGGACGCAGATGGAGAAGCTGGTGTCAGTGGGGAGAGCACGGGCCGTGGAGTTGGGCAGGTCTGCAGTCAACCTGACTGCCGTGTGCCCACGCCGACCCCTCACCTCTGTGGCCCCAGCGTCCTCCTGGGGTTGTGACAGGGAAGCTGATCGCACACAGGCACCCAGCTCACACCGGGGACGCCAGGGTGAGTGCACTGGCCCTAAGACCAACGGTGCGTGGCCCCGTGCACGTGGAGGGGACACAAGGCCATGAAGCAGGAGCCGAGCAGGGGCACCAGGTGCCCCACAGCTCATGCACGGGCACTGGGAGCCTGGGCCCGCGGTCACTCTCTCTCCATGGTGGAGGAAGGCCTGCTGGTTCTGAGGCCGTTCCTGCACCGTCCGCGAGGACGGCGGGGTATGGCGGGGAAGCAGCGGGGGGGTCACAGCAGAGGGCTCTGGGCTGCCCGAATGGCCCCGGCCACGGGCTAGCGAGTTGCCCTTGAGCCCCAGTAGCCAACGGTGGGCCGCACACCTCACCGGCCTGGGTTCCTGGTCCCAACACCCCGGGGTCTTAGCCAGCCTGGCAAAGCCAGTGGCGCAGGGGACGAAAGGACTGCACTTTTAGGTGACTAAGGAAAAATGCGACACCCACCTCCCACCCGTCACCCCACTCCTGCTGCCCCTGGTTCTGCCTGGCCTGCTGGGCACTGCGGTGCAGGGTCTCGGCAAAGTCAGAGGGAGGGTGGGCGGGCAGGGCCGCAGGGGGCCCGACTCCGGGGACGCTGTGACGCCCGCCAGCGCCGCCACACGCACAGACAGCCGCTTGCACTACACAAGCCGAGCAGCGCAACCTGGAGCAGCTCCTGCCCCTCGGGATGGCCTCTGCCCTGGGGGAAGCCCCGCCCAGACACCGGAGGCCACTCCTCCTGCACCCCGAACACCTGCTGCCCTTTGTGGCCGTGTGCGCCTTTGCAGACGGCCGGCCACCGCGGCAGGTGGGCAGAGAGGGGTCTGAGGCTCCTGCAAGCCCCCCACCCCGCTGGCGGCCGAAGGTCCGTGTCAGGAGCACTTCCCGTGGCAGCACGGCGGGGCCCACCCTCCTGGTGCCTCCCCCGCTCCCCCGCTGCACGGCCGAGGGAGCGGGGGCGAAGGGAAGCAGGACCGGCGCATGCTGTCGGGCGAGGAGCTCAGCGGCGGGGGGAGGCAACAGAAAACATATACATACTACAGGCAACGGGCACCGCAGGCCACATGAGCTCCTGCGCGCGCGACCTCCGGCCTTGCGGGTCCACGTACAGTCCCATGTGGCTGAAGCACAGCAGGAACTCCTCGCTCGCGAGCTCCACAGCGCAAAGGGCATCAAAGGGCTGTTGTGAGAGGAACGCAAGCGAGGGGTCGCCGGGGTCTACCAGGGTCAGAGCTTGCCCATCGCCCTGGGTGCTCAGCAGGGCGAACCCCGAGGGGTAGCCCACGCAGAGCCTGTCCTTGAGCGCGGCCATCCACTGCACAGTGCCGGGGGCCGCGAGCTCCGCGACCTTCCTGTGGAAGGGCTTCGTTCTCTGGACCTCGTAGCACAGGACCAGCCGCTTCACCGCCACGAACAGACAGGTGGTGGCGCTCTTCTTCAGGGTCCCCGTCACCACCAGCTGGCAGCCCTTTGTTTCCGGAAGCTTGACGTCGACGTTGCTTTCGGCGCCGTCAAAGGCGGACCACGGGCAGAGGTGGACGTGGTGGTTCCGGCCGCAGAGCAGCGCGGCGACTCTCTCTCTGGGAGCCAGCTCGATCTGGTACACCTTCTTGTAGTCCGCCACTCGGACGATCACTGCGGGGAGGACAGGCAGTGAGGCCGAGCGCGGGGGGCGGGGGCGGCTGCAGCGCCTCCACCTTGCCCTCGGACACCTGCTGATGAGCCCCCTCCACTCCTTCCCTGCACAGTCAGCCTGGCCTCTGCCACCTCGCTCGTGACCTCTCGGCCCCCAGGCAGACCTCCTGTCCACTCATCACCGAGGGCAGCCCCTGGGTTGCAGCTGGGGAGCAAAGCACTGTCCCCAAGCTCACGGGACCCTCAAACAAACTCGGAAAGCGCTCGCCCCACCCTGGGCCCGCACAGTCCCCCAGCGCTGCCGACACCCTCACTGGAGCAGGGTCTGGACCGGGCTGTGCACCCATCTTCCGCGGGGTGCCCGGTGCAGGGACACTGGCCGCCAGGAAGGGGTGCTGCCCTCTCCGGAGCAGAGCCGGGCAGAACCCGTGCTGCTCCCAGTCCCTCGGGCCTTCTCAAGTCCCAGCCCCCTCCTGTCCCCAGGCCCAGGGGGTGAAGACGGGAGACGCGGGTGCCTTTGCCTTTCCCCCTGCGGAGAGTGAAATTTCAAAATCTGCACTGAAGGAAGAAGTCTCGGTGAGACGCCAGCAGCCAGGGACAAGATGGACCTCTGTCCCCGGGGTGCTCCCCCAGCCCGGCTCCCTGCTCACCCCGCTCCTTGGAGAGCAGAAGCCATGCGACAGCCCACCCAGCCCCGCGCCCGCAGGCGGCAGCCTCCCCCGTCGGAGGCCCAGGGGCACTGCAGTTGCTGAACACCACCCTCGTTGCAGGTCACTCTTCCTGGATGCTGCCCCTCCCCCTTGTCATAAAGTTCTCTGATGGGACCCACTCACCGTCTCGAGTGACCTCGATGACGTAGAGCCCTTCTTCTAGGCCGACCGCAACCCTGTCGCTGTCTGTCGGGAACACAGAGCCCATCAGCGGTCCGCGCAGACGGCGCGCTCCACGCAGCTGGGGGGACGCGCGCTCGCAGCACGTACCCAGGATGGCGGCCGTGAGCACGGCCTTGAGGAGGGGCAGCGAGCTGTCGTAGGCCTCCTGGGGCACGTGCACCACCTGGTTCCGCAGGCGGTTCTTGTGCAGGATGGACCGCAGTCCCTCCAGAATCCCCACCCACTTCCTCTTCTCGTTCTCGTTCTCTGTCAGAATGAGCAGTGAGCTGGTCTTAGAAGGGGTTCCTAAGAGGGAGGCTGTCACCTTCACGATGGGAGACAAGACAGGGAGAAGAGCCGTGAGACGACCGGAGACCGGACGCCGGCGTGGCCACCATCGCCCTGGGGCGGGCGCGGGAAGGACGCGGCTCCGGGCGCCTGTTCCGAAGGGCCCTCTGAGCCGTGCCCAGGGGACCACCAGGCACAGGCCGCCCGCAGCCCCGGCCGGGTTCCAGTCTGCTCTGCTCTCGCCCGAACGGCGGGGCAACGCCCGGCGGAAGCTGCTTTCCTGGAGGATGTCATTCTAACTCGGGGAGTCTCAGAACATGGCCCAGGCGAGAGGCTCCCCAGCGGATGCCCGCTCCCGGGAGTGCCCCTGGCGCCGGGACACAGGAACACAGGGACAGCCTCGGCTGCGGCTGAGCACACGGCGATGGCCGTTCCCGGCACTGCACGCTAGAGGTGCTGTCCAAATACAGACGCAGCGTTAACGGTAACGATAACGGTGGTAACGTCATCCAAGACTTGGCCGCGTTCAGGGACGCTCCCAGCGGAGGAGTGGGGCGACTCTCCCCCCGATCCAGTCTCCTCGCACCACAACCTCTAGGGCAACTGGGGGGGGGGGGGTCGCGGAGCTGCTCTGCCTCCGCAAGCCCAGCAGGCCTGCATGAGTGGGGGCGGCTGGGGGTTCCTGCTGTGCTCCAGGTCCCGCCCAGTGAGTCACGGGGAGAGCCAGCCTCAGGCACGCTGTGGCTGGAGAGACCGGGGTCCAGCGCAGAGGGGTGGCGGGTGCCGTGGGGGGTCTGGCCCCCGGAAGCGGGCAGCACAGCGTGCACCGTGCAGCGGCTGCCCGTGTGCGTGAAGGGCCCTGGGGCAAGAAAGGAGGCTGGAGGAGCAGCCTTGCCGGCGTGTGCCGGCCTCTCACACAGCACAGCGGCCCGGAAGAGCTGTTTCATCTCAGCCACAATTCTTTAGGCTCAACGAACATCTCTAAAAAGCAGGCAGGAACCGTACCCTGAATATGCATGGAACATCTCGGCGCGAAGCGTGTATGACGTCGGAAGCCAGGACCGAGCTCACCGAGAGCGCCTCGTCCCTGGGGAGAAACAGGGCGCTCAGGACGCTGGGAAAGACGCACGCACCCCGGGCCTGGGCCCCGCCCTCCCGGGCTGGCCGCCTGCCTCACAGGGAAGGGCGTCTTCACGGCCACGTCTACGCACGCGAGGCGGGCCCCGCGCCTCTGCCCGGGTCAGAACATGCTTCCACTGGAAGAGCCCACAGACAACCCACAAACCCCCAGGCATTTTGGGGCTCGAGGACACTGGGGAAGAGCAGCCCCCTCGAGTCAGAGTCACACAGCTCCTGCGCCCTGCAGCCGTGCCCCGCGGCAGACCAGCCGCCTGCCTCACTAAGCAGGCCACGCACGCTACACCCAGGCCGTCCCTCTGCTGACGACCATAGGAGCCCCACCGCCAACCCACTCCAAACCTGGGGCTCGAGCCCAGCAAGCTTCCCCGGGGTGTCTGCCAGCGGCCTCTACACGGCCAGGCCAGGGCACACTGACACACATGAAGGGCAGGCAGGATCCCCTACAGACTCTCCAAAAACCCAGGCCCCCACTGTTTGCCCCACCCCGTGCACTGGGGACACGGAGAGCAGGAACCGCTGTGCAGGGACTCAGACACACGGCTGTCCTCCAGGGCGCTGGCCACAGTGCCCCTTGCCCCCCAGGAACAGGGCCCGGGACCGAAGCTCAACGCCGGGCCCTGCCCTGGGTGGCGCCAGCATGTCCTCAAGGTCCACACGTCCCTCCCGTGTGGCGCTGGAGGTGGGAGGTGAGGGACGGGAGCTGACCCGGCAGCGGCAGCTCTGCACGCCAGGCCCCGAGCCCAGCACGTCCGTCTGCTAACCCGTGTCGTTCTCACAACCGCCCTGCGCCCTCGTCACATCCGTTGTACAGATGGGGAGCGGGGGCAAGAGCCAGGGAGGAGGGAGGGTGCTTGAGGCTGCCTCCGAGTGTCTGCAGCCAGGGGAGCCTGGGACAGGTCAAAGGTGCCGGCATGCAGCCCGGGGCTCGAGGCTGCGGCCGCAAACCAGCGTGCTTGTCGGGCACCAGAACACGCAACGCATCTCTGATACTTTCTACTTGTTCTTGGGGCACGTGGTTTTCTTACATCACGTGACCATCTGACAAACTGTTCGGTGCAAACCTACGGAGAGCAGGTTTCCGGCCCGCACCTGAAGCCCCCCTCGTGGACCAGCGCGGTGATAGGGGGTGGGGTGTGACTGAGGTTAAAGACTGTCAAGCACCAGACTCTCATTTCAGTGGAACACTGACGAGCGGGCGCTCGGAGACAGGCACACACCTGAGGTCCAGGACCTGGCTGGCGACCACGCCCGGCTGGGTGGACTTCCCCTCCGGCAGGTCGTACAGGAAGAGCTTACAGTCACAGACCACCGCGTAAGCCCGCTGCCAGCCCTTCTTCACCCCGGTTGGCTTTGGGACCTACGGTTGGAGGGGCTGTGTCACTGGGCCGGCAAGGCCAGTCCCAGCCCTCTGGCAACAGCCCCCAAAGGGTCAGGCCCTGGGGGACCTCCTGGTGCGGCCACCGGGTGCGCCCCACTGCTGCGCAGCTGGGCCCCCCACAGACCAGCCCCTCGCCTGGCCCGGGCTGGCAGCCAGAGCCCTGCTGAGGAGGGCCCCCCACACCCAGCAAGGGACAAGGAGACAAGGCGGACGCCTCGGCAGACAGGCAGCCTGGGCGAGCTGCAGCGGGTGGTCCTCAGACGGCACTCGGCACCAGCCTGTCTCCAAGCGCGTGTCCGGGGCCCTGGGGACCAGAGCCCAGGGCAGGCGGGGCTCCTACCTTCACGTAGCCCTTGTAGGCGGTCCCTATGCCGCGCTGCACGTCCACACCGAGGGGCCGCTTGGACTGCTCAGGAGGGACAGGGCACACCTGGGGAGCGCTGTCGCGGCAGGACACGTGGCAGGCGAAGGCACACACTGCAATGCACCGGAACGGTCAGCCGCCTGCGCCGCAGCAGACCCTGGGGCCCCACACGGCAGCGCCTCGACGCTGCCCTCCGCAGCTTGGGCCCGTGCACACGACCTCCTGGTGTGCCCACGGGGCACGCAGCAAGGCCGCAGGGCGATGTGCTGCAGAGGCCTGCCACGCAGCTGGGTCTCTCGTTCTCCCACATCGTGGAGTTTCAAACCCACCTGACGGGCAAGGGTTGGGTGACTAAGGGGTGGGGGCAGGGTTGCCTCTGGCAGCCAATCAACAGGCTGGCCGCGTTTTTTTTCGTTAATGACGGGGAAGGCGTGGCCTGGCTCAGAGGATGAGAGCGCAGAGCTCCGCCCACTTCCCCGGGAGTGGGTGCTGAGGGTCGGCTCTGGCCCAGCAGTCCTGGGCATCGCGACCTGGCTGCACTGCATGGGTCATGTTGCCGAACGTGACGGCCGCACTGGCCTGGGCCAGGGCACAGCGTAGGCTCAGCAGGCAGGCAGGCAGGGGCTGCAGTGAGAGGCCACCGCAAGGGGGCTGCTTTCCTCCAGAGGACGCGACAGCTGAGTTCCGCTCTCGGCTCTGGCTGATTTCCTAGGGCGACTGTACTGTGGCGTCCGACCCACGGGCCACATGGGGCCCAGACGGCCATGAATGCGGCCCAACACAAAATTGTACATTTACTTAAACCTTTTCCATGCTCATCAGTTTTTTCATTTAACGTGCAGCCGGGAGATGCCAGAAGGCTGGACACCCCTGGCGCACAGTACGTCCGTGACCCATGGTCACCCCGGACCAGAGCGCCCCCCAGCATGGTCTGGGCCCAGGCTCCCGGCTCACAGCCTCTCCGGGGCACGGTCAGAGCTGGCGGGGGAGGAGCTGCCCGCAGCCAGCTCACCACCGGGCCTCGCTTGCTGCAGCCCCGCCTGCCTCCAGGGGCCAGCACCCTCCCGAGAAGGCGCCTGGCACAGCCCGCGGACACTCACCCTCGCAGGCGTAGCCCTGGCGGATGAGGCCCACCATCAGCGAGGTGCAGTGGCTGCACTGGGTGGGGCTGGAGAAGGACTTGATGCCGAACTGGTGCGCCTTGGGCTGCAGGGAGAAGGCCAGGAAGGTGAGTGCGCATCCCGCGAAGGGAGCAGGGCTCACGAGCAACCTGGGCGCCACCGCGAAAGGTGGGGACGTGCAGTTTCACTCCAAGGTGCGTGCGGCCCGGGGCTGCACGGACCACAGCCGCAGTGCCCAACACCCCCCCAAGGAGCCGGAGCCGGAGCCACGGCGCCACGCGTTTCCTTCCAAGAGAAGCCCAGCACAACCATGAGGTCGGCTGGCGGGTGAGCGGGAGCGTGGCTGCCACAGGCCCTTAACCTCCGAGAGGCTCCTGGGGGCCTCTGAGGGCCACGTTTGGGGCTGGGCTCCCACATGGGGCAGCCCTCCTGCTCAAGACCAACGGACATGCAAGAACCCAGCAGCAGCCCCGCCCTCACGGAAAGGCCCCGCCTCTGCTGGGAGGGGGCAGTGGGGGGTGTCAGGCACGACATGGGGCGGGGTGTCTGCAGGCCAGCACTGTGGAGCAGGGAGCAGAGGCGCGGTGGGGCCCTGGCAGGAGGGATCAGCACAGGACCCAGGGCGCAGGCCCCCTGACCCGACCGGGCAGGCATCAAAGCCCCACAGCCACGCCACCCGGCCGTCTCGAGCACACTCAAGGGTCTCATCTCTGGTTGGCGTGGCCGTTGATGGCTAACACCCTAAAAGAGGCCATGTCTACAGTAGAGGAAATAAAATCATCAGGCCGAACGCCAGCTAAGCTTGAGACTCGGACATGGTGACGCCTGGAGTGTCCAGATCCGTGTTGCGCCTGCGTGCACTGGTGTGCACAGCTCGCCAGACCCATTTATGGGAAAACACAACCACAAAGTGCGCACTCAGCACAGTTCCGTTCATGTTGAGGGGGAGGCCCCCACCCAGGTCTCTGAGGCTCCAGGAGCTGAGGGGTAAAGGGAAACGGACCTGGAGAAGAAACCCACTGGACACAGACCACAGCGGAGACCCTGCAAAGGGGAGGTGGGTCTGGCGACCAAGACGGGGCCTGGGGGCTGGACGCGGGCGTGTCCCAGGGAGAACACGCTGCGGGAGCAGGGGAGCGATGGAGCAGAGGCCTGGCCCGACACCCCCCGGACCACACGCTGTCGGGGACGAGCTGTCACCCGGGCGGCAGGCTGAGCCGCGGTGTCTACGAGAAGGACATGCGCCTCATCCACGCAGCAGGGCCTACCTTCGGTCCCGCCAGAGTGAGGGCCTGAGGGGTGGGCCGCCTCTGCGAAGCCCGAGCCGTGTCCTGGGAGACAAGCAGGGAGAGGTGAGCGCCGCCCCAGCTCTGCACCGCCCTGCACGGCCGAGCTGCCGGGACCACTTCTCTCTCCAAGTGGCCCCCAAGGGGCAGCTCCGCACGGCCAACGCCCTGCGCTGTGGCGGCACCACCCCACCCGGCTCGTCTTGCTGGCACACCAGCAGCGGTGCGGAAAGGCATCTGGGGCACAGACTCGAGGGCTCGCGGTGCGACCTACCGCAGCAGCCTTACCTCCTGCTGTTCGGCGCTTGCGGACACGGGCGTCGCCTGAGACACTTCTGGCTTTGGAGCCTGCGCTTCTTGCTCACTCGCTGAGCTGGTCTACGGGGAAGAAGGCAAAGAAAGAGCGAGAGTAAATCACTTTATTCTGCCAAATTCAGACTGTGATGACGTGTTCTTTTTTAAAAAAGTGCACCCCCAGCCCTGGCTGGTGTGGCTCCGTGGATTGAGCACCAGCCTGTGAACCAGAGGGTCGCCGGTTCAATTCCCAGTCAGGGCGCATGCCTGGGTGGCAGACCAGTTCCCCAGTCAGGGTCATGTGAGAACAATCGATGAAGTACTTCTCACTGACGTTTCTCTCCCTTTCTTTCTTCCTCCCTCCTCCTCTCTCTAAGAAATGAATAAATAAAAATTAAAAGCTAAAACTAACAGTGCATCTCCTTGAGGACCTGAGGTCCTGGCACAGGTTCTTACCCCTGTGGCACCAGGTGGTCAGCCCACCCCCACTCACTGTGCACCGTGGCCCTTGGCATTCTAAGGTGGGCGTGTGACCGCTGGTCGGGGGGACTCTGAAGAGGCACAGCTGGGCTACGGCAAAGGCAGAGGTCACCCGGCCTCACCTCACCTGCAGCCCGAACCCCCTCCCCATTTAAAGGGAAGGAAGGGGACGACGCCAGCCCTCTGAGGTCGCTCATAAGTGACTCTGTCTGTACCTTGTAGCCTTAAGATCCAGCAGCCAGAGCTTCTCAGCCTCATTTCAGGGACTAAGAGGAAACTCCTGTGTCAGCAGAGGTCCGTGGGCCTCCAACCAGAAGAGCGTCCCGGGAAGCTGACCCGGGAACAACGCTCTGTTCTAACAACTCAAATGAGTTATTTAATTTAAAGTTGAAGCTAAAGCTTTGCAGCTAATTTGAAGCTCAAGCTGCGTTCTAAAGCCACTTAAAATTGACCTCATTTTAACGAGCACTCCTGAAACTAACATTTCCCCATCGAAGGCTACGTCCACTGGCGCTCGCTCACACGCCGTTCCCGCGGGCGGGAGGACCAGGAGCACCGGCGCTTTGCGGGGACGCGGGCACCTGCTCACAGCTGCACCTGGCGCCCCCACGGAGAGCCCACCAGGCCCGATCAGAGAAGCACCCTGCAACAGCCGCAGTTCGTCAGGCAGCTCACGCACGCCCGCGCACAGCCGCGCACAACCGCAGCCAGCTCTGGCGGGGTTTGCAACAAACCTCGCAAGGGAAAGGCTCGGTCAGTCGGCTAACCACCACGGCTGCCAAAGCAAGCACATTTCTCCCGTGAACAGGTGCGTTGAATACGTTAGAGCTTTATCTTTAGAAAGAACGAGCAGAAAAAAATGCAACTAATCTAATTTTCACCCCGTGACAGCCCTGCTGGTCTCATTCAGTTGCGAGCTGCTCAGAAGGATGCAAACCTAGGGCGGAGGCGCCTCACAGGGCCGCGGCGCTCAGCCGCATGGGCACCAGGGGCGGCAGGCACGAGTGGGCAGGGGCTGACTTCTTCCCCAGCGGCGGGCGGACGGCGTGGGGGACACACCAATCCTGCCCCCAGTAGCCACCCGTGTGAGAGCCTGCTTCGCTCACGTGGCAGATGGTGTCCTAGTGCCGAACGTGCCTGAGGCAGGTGGGGGCCACGCTTCAAAAAGATGACCCTCCGGTCCGGCTCAGCTCCTAACCGACCCCACGCTGACCGAGGGCGATGCTTTTCATTACGTAAACGTCCTTTCTCCTCAAACCAGAGTTGTTCCGGAACGACTAAGACTGGCCACAGAAAGGCAGGCGCGCTGGCTGCAGAAGCTGAGGGACAGCCCGCGGCCCCCATCCGCAGGCCACAGCGCCGTCTGGTGATGGAGGGTCCCAGCCAGGAGCCACCTGCAGGGAGGTGGCTGCTCTGTCCCTGGCATCGCAGAGAAGCCGCCACCCCCCGGTGGACAGCCCCAGGCTCAGGCCCCCGCAGAGGGGTCTGGCCCCGCAGGGCGGAGAAGGCAGGCGAGGGCAGCAAGAGGCCGTGACTGCTCGTGAGGGCGAGGCTCCCAGGGGGCCCGACGGCTCCGCATCTGCTGCTTGGAAACGGGGGGCGCAGGAGCAGACGGACGGGCCAGTCTCACCAAAACCGTTTCGGCAGGTGAAGGGAACAGGTGTGCGCCCGGAAGGACTCGCGCAAACCCGCGTGCGTTTGGTGAAAACTGACCTAGGCAAGAGTCGCTAGCCCGCTGGCGAGGCTGCTGGGACAGCCACCGGGCCTCTGCTGACCGCTCCCGGGGGCCTGTGCTGGCTGAGGTCTGCACACCCTCCTCAACCTGACGAGCAAGGTCGGCATGGCCGGCCCCAGCGGGCGGCTTCCACGGGGCATGGGGTCCGCACCCCTGCGCAGGGCTCGCGCCAGACGTCCGGCCCGCACCCAGCCCAGGGAACGCCAGACAGACCCCAGGGCTGGACGCCGCGCAGGACAACTGGTCTGGATGTGATGCCAACACCCACGCCCCAAAGGGGCCGGGGGGTGGGGGTGCTGCTCCAGACTGAAGCAGAACAGAGAGACAGGCCAGGCCAGGGCGGCCCTGAGCCTTGGCTGCACCCAGAGCCGGTCAGCGCCACACTGAGCACACGACAAGGACGGCGCAGTCAGACGGGGTGGCTGGGACCTCAGGACACGCTCTCCGAAGCACCCTGCATCCCGAGGCTGACCACTCAACACCAGCTCGTTCCGGGAAGGTCTGCGTGTGCGTGTGGGGGGGGGGACAGCAGGGATGCACGCGGGGCACGAGGCCAGACGGGGCACCGGTGCTCACAGTACTGCTCCGCCAACTTCGCCGCAAGTTCGAGTTTTTTAGGTACACGGTGGGAAACCCCACAAAAACGAAGAGCTCCAGGAGGTCCCAGGAAGGAGCACCGCTCCCACGATTTTAACTTTCTGTCCTGCTTCTCGGGCTACTAGCGAGGGAACCCCTGCGGTTCTGGGAAACCGGGAAGGACTGCCTCGCCCCCACGGCTGGCCCTTCCTTCACAGCAGCCTGGCTCCTGCGGGGGCAGAGTCCCCGAAACGACGCTGCTTCTGACTGAGGCCCCAGCTGCTGCGGCGGGAGGGTCTGCACGCGCAGCCTGAAACTCCCGCTGCCCTGGCGGAGGCCCGTGCGGCCTTCCTCCCCGACGACGCTCGCGCTTTCCGAACCGGCTCTCGCCGAACTCACGGGAGCCTCTTACGTGCCTTCCCGGTGCCTGAGCAGGTACCTGCGGCCCACACACCTGACACCGGGTCAAGCAGCGGGGTCAGCGACAGGGTCAGACTCACTGCTGAGTCTGCGACCCCCAGATGACACCGCACCGTCTCCGACATCACGCGCCCCCTTCTCCCTTTGCGGGACGGTTACTCACTCGAAACGCCAGGTCGTGGCCCAGAGGCGCCGCGTTGAAGTACTCAAAGACGGAGTCCTGGAGGTCTGGGAGTCTGAGTCCTGCGAGGAAGAAGCTTCGGTCAGGGCGAAACGTCCACGGCCGCCCCTGGGCTCAGACGGGGGGCTCGCCGACCTGCCGACGAGACCGCGCAGCGCCAGGCAAGCGAGGGTAGAGCGTGGTGCTGCAGGGAGCAGACAAGGAAGACTCCCTGGGGAATCTCCGAGGAGGAGGGGCGGTGGGAGGCGCTCTGCCGGACCGTGAGGCGGGCCCACGAGCAGCAGCGACGGGGGAACCGGAGGCAGACCAGGGCCGCAGCCATCGAGTGTGCGGGAAGAGCGCCGGGAGCCAGCAGGGATGGGAGCTTTTTATCGGCTGGCACCGAACCACTAACTCGCCACAGGACGAAGACCCACGGGATCCAGCCCTCCCCCCCCCCGCACGTCAGCACAGCCCCCGCACGGAGCGGCGAGCTGCATTTCAGAAGATGAGACCGCACCTGACAGGAAAGTCACGGGTGAGTTATCTGACCCACTGGGCACGCGGGAGCGCTTCCCCCTGACTCAAAGGGGGGGAAATTTGACACACACGAAAGGTTTTTAAAAGCCCTTACGCACCCCCCCAAAATCACTGAGGACAACTGCCAAGAACATCTGCAGCTTCTCTCGCAAATGCAAGGCTGCATCCTCCATGAAGCTTCTGAGGATGAAGGAAAGACTTAACAACCCCGCTTTTTAAGTGGGCAGAATTCACACACACACAAGTCACAGATTACGGACAGCCTAACGGCTCCCACACGCATGGGAAGATGCTCCATCTCGCTCAGCACACGGAGATGCAGACCAGGTCTGCTCTCACAGGGGTCTGGCCACCCCTGGCAGGTGGGTGAGGCTGCGGGCAGGACCCCCACGCTGTGGCAGGGACACAGATGAGCCGGCACCTGCAGCGGAGGCCAGCAACACCTAGGTGCAGGCGGACCCTCGGACCGGCAGTCCACGTCGGGGCGCGGACCCAGAAACGCAGAGAGAAACAAGAGAGGCCACACACGCGGCTGGCTGCTCACAGCGAGCCTGGTGACAGACGACATCCAGCCCCCGGGGGGTTGGCACAGCATGCGCTGGGGGCGTGGTATCTCACCACACTCCTCACCGCACTCCTATGCGTTCGCTCTGCTCTCAAGACAAAAGGAAGGAAGGATGACCAAGAACTGTGGGTAACTTTGGGGAGGGGATCGTTCAGAATTTTGGCTCTGGAATGACTAAGTGCTTTCTTTATATAACTAAAAACTATTAAAACTAAAAGAAATTAAATACAAAATAAAACCATTTCATTAAAACAGGCTCATACTTAAAAAATGCAAAAACTTGTCATTTTAATTTACCAGTATCTGCTCTAAACTTTTCTTCCATCTTCTTCTTCAAAACTTCCATTTCTTCTAACAGCTCTCTGTTTTTGGCTTCCGAGTCCTTCAGTTTGCTGAAATGAGAAGACAGTGGCTTCAGGTGCACAGAGAGCAGGTCACCCACGCGCTGGTTCAGAGTGGGGTGGTGGGGGCAGGGGCTGATCTCCGGGGAAAGTGCCGGAACGGGGCCGGCCTCCACAAACACTGCTGGACAGACCCGCGGGCCACCCCTCCATGGGCCAGCCTGTCCGCTTGCCACACTGTGCACGGTGCAAACACGTCAGCGTTACGAACTAAGAAGGACTTTAAAGACCACGGCTTAGAAAGCGTGTCTCGTGGAGCCCTAACGGGGGTTTGGACATCCCTGATCTCTTTGGGGACGAGTCCTCTGTCCTCGGAGGACACACGGCCCAGGTGACTCAGCCATCGGGCCCAGAAGTGTTTCTCCCGTTGCGGGCAAGACGGTGGGCTGAGACCTGCCGGTGCTACCATCCACCTAAACGTGGAGGTCTCGTCGTCCCCAAGTTTTCGTGGAGGGGACAGAGCCAGGCTGCTGAGGGTGCCATGTGCCCGGATGCGAGCAGCAGGCCAGCCCACGTCGAGGGGGTCTGCAACCAGGGCCTGGCTCTGCACCTCCGCCCACCCCTCCAAGCGTGGGGCGTGAGGGTGCCGGCCGCGAGAGCAGCTCGGGGCGTGCCGCGGGCCACGCGGGCCCAGCTCCCGCGCAGGGCCAGGCGCAGGACGAGCACCTTTCGAAGGCGAGGTTCGCGTCCTTGACCTTCCTCAGCTCCTCCTGAACCAGCTGCTTGGCCCGGATCTCGGCCTCCAGGGCCGACTGCAGCTCCAGCCGGGCGGACATGTCCAGCTTCTGGCTGCGGCGCACCTTCCAGAGCGGGTCCTGCAGACGCCGGTTCAGACAGCAAAGACGCGCTGTGAGCCCCGGAAGAAACCGCTCGCCCTTCCCTAACTCCCAACTCTCCTCACCGCGCTCAGGTGATGCCTCTCAAATGCTAACAACGCTCATTACATCCCCATCACGTCGGGCTTTCTTTTTCACGGCCTTCACCTTTCCCAGGGGTTTCCCGAAGGGTTCACTTCTTCAGGTTTTTAGAAGAAGAACAGGGGCCCCAGAGGGCGGCCTCTGCCTGGGCCCACCCACTTCTCACGGGCCTGAGCTGCACCGTGGGACCCTTTCTACTGCCCCGTCCCACGTCCCGAAGCACCGGCTGCTTCCCCACCCGAGGGGCCCCGTGGCTCTTCGCTGCCTCTACCGCTCCTCAGAGAAGAGACCGAAACACGGAAGGCGGAGGCAGGGCGGAGCGCGCGAGCGGATGCTGCCGCCGCCGCCGTGCAAGCAGGCGCCCGCCGGAGCGCAGCCCTCTCTACCCGCTGACTGGGGTGGCCCGCGCGGCGCCCCACTCTCGGGGAGTCACGGCGTGCGGAGGCACCATTTCTGAGGTCTTCCCTGAGCACGGCCGAGAGTTCCCGCTCTCCTTGCGGCGCGATGAGAAGGAAGCTGACAGGGACACGCGCCCTGGCCGTCAGTCAGAAGGGGTGCAGGCCAGAGGGCGGCGACTCTGGGGACCCTGTGACCTCGATCGAGGTGCAGAAATCTCGGGGGCCTGCCGAGCACCACGTCCTGGGTGGCCGCGCTCAAGGACCAGTACATGAGCAGCACAGCCTGGCGAGAAGGGGAACCACGTCCTCGTCCAACCTGCCCTTCCCCAGGGAACGTTTACACGGTCGTTTGCACCAGGAATCTCAGAAACGCCGACGGCTAACGGGCCCTGTGCCGGCTTCTCTGAGGCTGGTGCGCACACCTGACCCACTGCGGGCGCTGAGGGCACCGCGCACGTAAACACGACCGGAAGGAAACAGCTGGAACTCACTGATCGTTCTCACTGGTGTTCGCAGGCCTAAAGTCTAAAAATCAACACGGCTGCCAATCATGGGGCCAAAGTGAGTTTTTACAAAGAGGACCCACAGAAATGGAGACAAGAGGAAACTGGGCTGAGACGGGGTCCCGTGCAGCCCCAGGCTCGCCACACCCCCTGGTGCTCAAAACGCAGGCCGCTGGCCGGCGGCTCCACTTAGCCACGCGCCCCCTTGAGGGCAGACCCCACGCAGCTCGCAGGCGCCCGCTCCAGAGCCAGGGCCCGGCGATCACGGCAAAACGTGTGCACCGCACAAAGGCTCATCTCCCAGGAACGATGCTGGTGTTCCGCAAACCGGCCTTTCTCACCCGAAGGGCCACCACGGAAGCCCCTGGTGACAAGAATGCGGCTGCAGGCCAAGACCCACCAGTGTCCTCGAGCCCAGGCTGGAGCTCCTCAAGGCCTCCAGCTCTTCCGTCATCTTAGAAGCAAGAGCCTGGAGGTAGCCTCGCGCGTCTTTCTCGTCGCTGACCCTGCGGGAGGGGGCGTGGTCTGAGTGTCCAGGGCCCAGAGAGGAGGAGTGTCCCGCCCCCTGGGGACCCAGGGACCCAAGAGCCTACAGCCAGACAGCAGCTGCCCTCGAGACTGCCCTCGCGCCAAGGCTGGTCCCCGCCCTCTCCTTGGGTTTCACGCCCTTGTGCGGCGTTCTGTAGACGCTGTACCCTGCCTCAGGGACAGCGTGGGTGCCTGCCCTGCCTGCCCCCCAGCTCCAGCAACCCGGGCGCTGCTTCTCCGCCTTCATCCAACCTGAAGGCTGCTGGCAGAACTGCGGCCCAGACCTCAGCGGTCGGGGACGCAGCGGGGAGACCTGTGCCGAGCCCCCAGAGAAGCAGCGCGAGGCACACAGGACGGGCTCGCGGAGGCGCCCCTCCGGCCGCGCCCGGGGCCCGGCCCGCACGCACCACTGGATGATCTCCGCGATCTGGGCCTCCCAGTGGGCCACCGACTCCTTCCTGGCGGCCAGGCCCTGCAGCTCGTCCCCCAGCTGCCTGTTCTGGGCTGTGAGCTCATCCACGAGGGAGCAGAGCTGAAACGACAGCATCGCCCCGCGCGGCCCGTTAGGCGGCGCCCTGCACGGAGGCCACCGCGAAACTGCGAGTGCTTCCGAGGACCCTGAGCTCCCTTCAACCGAGCTCAGGGCGCGGGCTTCTGCCTGCATTTGCTCAAGTCGCATTTCCATGACCATCCGAACTTGAGAGAGGAAAAGAAGCTGGTGACTTCGGGTGATGAGCTGCTTTGAACCGAATGCAAACATCCCGTTTGAAAGGTCAAACGTATCCCTACGTCATGTAAGTCATTTTTAAAAGCTAATTTTAAGGGGGGGGGTGCTGATTTGTTGTTCTTATTTATTCACTGGCTGACTCGTACACGTGCCCTGATCAGGCTTTGGACCCTCGACCTCGGCGTATCGGGACGACGCTCCAGCCAACTGAGCTACTGGCCAGGGCCCTGCTACCTCATTTGGAAACAGAAACGCTGAAACTCCAACACACGAGAGAAAACGTTACAGCCCCCCAGGCTCCATCCCGGACGCGCACGTTACCCCGTCCTTTTCCGCGGTCAGCCTCCTGTTCTCCTCGCACAGCGCAGCCCTCTCGCGCTCGTGCTGGTCCCTGGCAGAGCCCACGGCTGCCTCCACCTCGCTGTGCCTGTGGGGAGGCGGGGAGGACAAGCTCAGCCCGCGCCCGCCCCGCCCGCGCCCCTGCGGGTCCCCAGCACCCAGCGGCCGGAGCACCCACCGCTCCCGCCTGCACTTCTCCAGCTTGTCCTTCAGCACCAAGACCTCCTTCTGCAGGGCCAGCTGCTGGCTCTCGGAGTCGTGCACCTCCTTCTTCACGGTTTTCACCTCCAGCACATGGGAAGCCTCCCGTCGGACCAGCTCTTCTTCGTAAAACAAGACTTTCTTCTCGAGCTCGGATTTTATTTTGGAAATCTCCTGCTGATGTTCTAAGGAGGTACCTGGTCCGCGGCCACCTTGCTTCATCTGAAGAGGAAGGTTAGAGTCGGTCACACAGCTCCGCACCCTCACGAGGGTCACGCTGCCGTCATCCCTCCAGGTGCGGGCACTTGGAGCGCTGCTCCCTCTGCCCTCCCGACGCAGACACAGCCCCGGTTGGCGTGGCCAACCCTGGTCTCTCTCATACCCGCGGGGCAGACTCTGGGGTGACGGTATCTGCCTGACCTCTTGGGGACCCAAGGGAGTGGTGTCACACTGTGACAAGAACTGTCTTCCGGGTTCCTCACTCTGCCCACTCACTCCCACACAGTGCCCTTCTGCGGGCTGACTCAGCGCCAGGCACCCTGTGGCACAGGGCTCGGTGACGTCCCTGTGCTCTCGGGGCAGAGGGAGAAAGACTGGTGACAAGCCAGCAGACAGACGACAAAGCGAGGCAAGGTGACGTGACAGAGCAGGGGGGCGGTGTGACGTGCCTGGCTGGACCGGGTGGCAGCAAGGCCGGTGGAGAGCAGTCGCCCGGGGCCCGGGGAAGGGAGGGAGCGGGCGGCCCTGTCCTCTCTGTTCAGATGCGGAAACCAGGCTCAGCGGGTCAGGGCCTGGGGTCCGGAGGCTCACTGGGGGCCCGGCTCATACTGCCCTCTTGCCACAACCAGCCCCCGCCACCACCCCCCCGCCTCTGGGCACAGACGACCGGCTTGTCTCTCCCACTCGAGCGGCAGGACACGGGCTTTAAGGCATTTTTCTGGGGGGGACCGGTGACGGAGAGGCACGGGGTCGGAGAAGGGTTCGGCGTGCGCTCCTGCGGGCGCGCTGCCAGGGGCCCCCGACTGGCGTCAGGGAGGGAAAGGAGCGTGCCTGGCTCCTGCAGGTCCAGGCCGCCACGAAGGCGGGCTCCCGTCCCAGGCCCCCTCCGTCCCGGCACATCCAGAGCTGCCTGGTGACCTCGTGTCCCAACGAGCACCGCACTTGGGACGCGCACACCGCGGGGGGTCAGGGTGCGGGCACCCTGTGGCCGCGGGAAGAAGTCAGGGCCCTCCGGGGCTACCTTGAGGGCCTCGAGCTCACTCTCCATTTGCTTGGAGAAGTTCTCACTGTGCTCCCGAAGCTTGCGCTCCTTGGAGGCCTCGGCCGCGGCGTCCTCCAGCTGAGCCTCCAGCTGCAACACAGGGGCGCAGCTGCTCAGGGAGCGGAGCAGGGCCCCGGTGACACCGAACCCTCCCCCAAGCCCCAAGGACTCTGAGCGACCAGATCCTGAAGGTCTCTAATTCCTCACTCGTCCTCAACTTCATCACAGGTTAAAGACTGAGAGCTACATCTCAGGGCTTGACTGGAATGGCTGGTTAGTTAAAAAAAAAAAAAAAAAAAAAAGTTTAAAGTCCAATTGAAATCGGTAACTTGTTGAGAAACCTCGAGATAAGACGCTGACTTTTGGAAACCAGTACCCCGCCACCGGCAGGACCTGGACTCGCTTCGGTGGCAAATGTCAGACCCACACACGGCGGCAGCAGCGGCAGTGAAGGGTCTGCACCCCAGTGCCCTGCACGGTGAGGACCCCCCGGCGGCAGAGCTGTCTGGACAGTGCACCGCTCCAGCCCAACCGACCCGAGCGGCAGTGCTCACAGGTGTCCTTTTCTCCTGTGCCCCCGCTGGCTACAACGAGGGGGTCTCTGGGCTGCAAAACCGCCAACGGGCCTTTTGAGGCCAAACGACGAAGAGACAGAGTGTGCAAGGGAAAAGCGCGCGCTCCCCGGGCTTGGTCCGGAGCTCGAGGGATTCCACTGGAACTTATGCCAAGGGCTGCCACGGACACGCCCCCTGGCAGCAGGTCTCCAAGTGGGTCCTGAGGCCCTGCCTCCTCTGGCTTACTGTTGTACCGAATAAACCTTGTCTTCATCTCTAACGCGCTAAAAGCTAGGAGCTGCGACCCACGCGCACAAAGCTCTTCGGGCCCGCTCACCAGCACGTGCGAGGACGGCCAGCCTGAGGGCTGCCGTGCGGCCCGCCCGCCCCAGGGAAACAGGCGCACGTGGCCACGTGGGCCGCCCTGTACCCCGTCACGGCCTGTGCGTGTGTGGCATCACCGGGCACCAACACGCTCCGCTTGCTTTAACGGAGTTTTAAAAATCAGCACCGCTGGACTCTCTGTCAAACTTCGCAAATGGCTGCAGGGGACTGAGAACTGAAAAGTAAGCGCTTGCGAGATGAACCTACTGGGCTTCGCGTAAAATTTAGGATCTGCTGTAAAGCAACCGATGGAGTCAGCGCGGCCACCTTTTGAAAAGTGTGTGTTAAGATCCCACAGAAGTCGACACCCACAGCCCTGGGCGCGCCCCAGCTACCTCTTTCCTGAGCTTCTCGGACTTGCGGATCTCCTGCCGCATGGAGTCGACCTTCTGCATGGCGACCTCCACCTCCTCCTCCTTGTCGCGCAGCTGCCGGGATGCCTTCTGCTTCTGAGAGCGGAGCTCAGCCGCCCGCTCGTTGAGCTCCGCGAGCTCCTGCAAGGCCAGCTTCCGCTGCTGCTGGGCTTCTCTGAGCTCCCTGGCCTGGGACTTCAGGCGCTCTGAAGTTTCAACCAGTTGCTGAACAAAAAGACCGACAGAGGTTTGATGTCCGTGTAACAGGGTGTGGAAGGCTGGACGCCCGGGGACGAGGGCCGGCTGCAGACGACAACGCGGTCCCAGAGCTCGCCTGCGGGACGGGGCCCTGCCTGCCCAGCACAGCCACGTGCAGCCTAGACGTGCACCCGAGCCCAGGTGCTGAGCCGACCCTGCTCCAGAAACACCTTCCCAGCAGGTGGAACGCAACGTCACACCCCGCCCATGGCGGCCAGTCCGGCTCGGCCACGTCCACCCCTGTGCTGCCCACAGAACAGCAAAGGCAGACAAAGCAGGAGTGTGGTCACTCGCTCACTGCTCAGACACTCAGGAACCTGACCCGGGTCAAGGACCGTGTAAGCACATGCGCCAGGCGGCTGGCTCTTCCCTGGAGTCTACAGCGTGAGCACCACTATCCCCTCCGCTGCACTGACCTCACTGCCCTGCGGCCGGCCCCTCAACAATCAGGCTGCTTGCCCCTGGGGCACCTGCTGGACAAGGCTGGAAGCAGTGGGACCAGACCAGGCGGGGGCGGCCCCTGCTGCGGGGAGGGGAGCGCCTGCCCCAGGCCCCAGCCAGGGCAGCGGGGCTTTCTGTGACACGTGGGAACGGTATGGTCCCCACCAGGCGGCGCACATCTAGACCGAGAGGCTCCGAGGGGCTCAGGAGACACCAGGTGCCGGGACACCAGGGCAGGCCCCCCACTCAGAGACCAAACCGCAGCCCAGGCCCTAAGACCCTCGTGTGCGCCTGGGCGTGCTGGCAGAAGCTCCGCCCTAAGTGCACACACACCGCGGCCTGAGCCCGCAGTCGGCCGTGCCTGACAAAATCCAACGGCCTCTTCTGCAGTGACTCTGGGAGGAGGGCACAGAGGCCGCTGCGGGGTGGCCTGGACCAGTGGGACGGGCACAGAGCCACCTGGGTCTGCGACTGGCGCCCCCAAGACACAGGAAACCCTCACGTCTTGAGTCACCGTGTCCCGGCCCTCCGTGGGGCAGGGAGCGCCATGATGATGGTGGTGTGTGCCAGCCCCCCGGGGCTGATGGTCACCGCGCAGCAGGGTCCTGGGGCCAGGGCCGCCGCGGGAGCTGCAGGCAGCACAGCCGATGCGCAGACCCGCCCCCGCACGCCGCCCTGCTTGGCACAGTCGTGCCCACTACCTTGTGGAGGTCCTCCTTCTCCTGCCGCACCACGCGGTACTGCTTCTCCAGGCCTCTCAGCCGAAGCGCAGTGCTCTCGTGCTCCGGGTGAATTGTCCCCAGGTCCTGCAGCTGTCGCTCGAGTTTGCTGGAGTCTGAGCGGAGGAGAAGATACACTGGGCTCCCTCGTGCAAAGAGCCTCGCGCTCCGGCTCACCGACGGTGAGTGTGAGCAGCCCCTACCTCCCTGTGTCGCTTAGAAGCTACCTGACTGTCCCCACACGGCACTGTGCCGCCGGGACACTCACGGGACCCCTTCCGACCCTGTGGGACTGTGCCTCCGGCAGTGCCCACCTCCTGACTCCTCCTCGCTCACCGGCGGAGCTGGCGCAGCGCTACCGGAGGCAGCAACAGCTTTTCCTGAAAACCAGGCCCCACCGAGCCTTCGCTGGGCCAGGACGGCTGCTGATGCTGCAGCTCCGACTCACTGAGGGTCACCTGCAGCATCAACCCCCGAGTCAGGTCAGGGGTCAAGGCTTGAAAGTGATTTGGTCTCTAGGAAACTGATGACCTAGGAACCACAGAGACAGACAGGCAATGGACCTAGCACCTGAAGCAGGGAGGCCCAGGGCCCAGCGGTGAGGGCTCTAGAAGCAGTTCCGGCAACTCTGTCCCGGGGCTGCGGGCGGGGGCGGGCGGACAGACAGGGGAGGCCTCACTGGGGACGGACTCTGGCTGCGGCTGTGACACTGGGTCGGAGCTAAGCCTCCGGAGAAACGATTTTACAGAAACACACAAAACACCAGAATTCTAACCAGGTCTGCTAAAGCTTACGGCTTTTTTCTGCTTTTGCATCTTACATGAAAAGGACTCTGAAATTTTCTTCCCAAAGATTAATTCCCTCTGAGAATCGAGAGTCAGCAGCCAAACTTTAAGACGTACCTGCTATTTTATTCTTCAAGCGCTCGATTTCCTCATTCAGCTTCTTGATTTCTTTATCTCGGGCTGAAGTGCCCAGGGCCCGGGCTGAGCTGTGGAGGGACTGGACGGTCTGGGTGGACTCTGCAGGGGAGAGACCTGACCTGTGAGCACGTGCTGGCCGGCACAGGCACCCCGAGGTGGAGAAGCCGCCCCACTCACCCTGAAGCTTCCTGCTGAGCTCCAGCTTCTCCTGCTCCAGCCGGCGGATCCTCCGCTCGTAGGCCTCGGCCTGCAGGCTGCTCTCCAGGTCGCGCTGCGCACCCTCGTCTCCGGCCAGTGTGCTGGACGGCAGCGTGCCCTTCAGAGCACCGCGGTCGGAGAGACAGCTGCAAGCACAGCACAGGGTCTCTAGCCTCCTGGGCAAGGCCACCAGCGCGTGGCATCTAAAGACTTCCCAGAGAGAAGGGACGTCTCTTTAAGTTGGC
Organism: Anoura caudifer; assembly: GCA_004027475.1. Lineage (NCBI taxonomy): Eukaryota > Metazoa > Chordata > Mammalia > Chiroptera > Phyllostomidae > Anoura > Anoura caudifer. Next base: position 91,449 of record PVKU01006234.1, read on the forward strand.
AAACCAAAAGCTGTGAAAGGTTTCATTGTTTACAGAGCCAAAATCAGACAAGAACCTTCCTTAAAGCAGTGGCTGGGAGACAATGAGGAGGACAGGCCTTCTCATCCAGTGTCCTCAGAGCTGGCTGGAGAAGCCGCCTCCGCAAAGCGGGGAGATGCCACACCCACACCAGCCCTAGTGAGGCCAGCCAGCGCAGCCAGCAGGGGCTGCGTGGAAGGAGCACGGCCCGCGAGGCCTCACTGGCGGCTTCCTGGTCCTGCCGCCAACGGGGGAGAGTTCCTTCGGTCCTCTGGGGCTCGTCAACCCTGCGAACCAAGGGTCCCTTCCGTGCCCATGCCCTGGTCAGCACTGCGAAGCCAGGCGCCATCGACTGGCCAGCGACAGACCTGCTGCGAGCAGGACCACGGTGAAGGTGAGGGCGCTCTCGCCCAGAGCTCCACTCCTGGACCGTCCCACCCGTGACTTGGCTCCCCATTCAGCGTGACCGCGAGGGCAGGGGGACCCTGAGCCGCGCAGAGTGCCAGTGGGCACCGGCACACGGCAGCGGCGCTGACAGGAGGGCCCGGCAGGGCTTCTCAAAGGCGGCCTGGTTGTTGCGCGTACCAACTCGACGGGGTCTGCTCCAGGAGGAGGTCCCTGGGCCTGACCCACCAAACCGGAGCCAGGGACCCGCAGGCTGGGCCCGCACCTGGCAGGCTGGTGTGCACCTGGAAGGCCGCGAGCCTCTGCCCGCAGGGCAGGCACGAGGGCAGCACACCAGCCACCCCTGGCGCATCTCCTAGGCACCCCTGTCGGCTGAGGAAGCTGGGGGCCAGCTGCTGGCTCCTCCCTGCGGGCGCGGGGCAGCCTCAGTAGTTCCATGTTCCCTGCCCTTCATCCCGACCCTCACCTCCTGCCCCAGCCGCCCTTGCAAGAGAGGCAGACGCAACCCCGAGAGGCCCGTTGAAGATACAAAGGCACGCGGCGCTGGCTCACGCGGGCCCCCGCTCTCGGCTCTGCGGGCCCCCGGCTCCAGCCGCAGACGGAGGCCTGAGCGCTAAGCCCTGGACGCCAACAGGGCACCCGAAGGAAGGGCGGAGCGGTGCCAGGTCAGGGTCAGCCATGCGCAGCCCGCGGCCGCCTGCCCCCCCCGCAAAGGCCGGGGATGGTTCTCCCGCTGTTTAAGGGCTGTGAGAAGGACAAGGAGTACACAGCAGGCGCAAAGCCTAACTTCCTATCAGGCTCCTCACGACAAGGCTGGCCTCGCGGCGTCCTCGCCTGCACTGGCCAGGCGTGCGCGCACGTTCACCCTCACCTGGGAACATGCTCGCGGATTTCAGAGGAGGGAGGGAAATACCTACGTGAGAGAGAAACACTGACTGGTTGCCTCTCATATGCGCCCCGACCAGGGACCGAACCAGCAACCTAGGCATGTGTCCTGACCGGGAATCGAACCTGTGACACTCCAACCAACCCCCCGAGCCACCCGCCAGGGCGCTGGGTGTGTTCTGTGAAGGGACAGACGCGCTGCCACCTCCCAGCACTCCAGCCACGCGCTGCGCGGAAGCAGAGCCTCGCACCATCCCGGCCCTGGGGAAGGCTCGCCCCGGGAATGGGAGAAGTGGACGCACCTTTCCGTGGTGAACGTGAAACCGACGAACGGCAGATGTAACCCGGAAAAGCCTGTGTGAGAGCCGGGAGGCAGCATATCCTGCGTGAGAGCACATACGAGACGGTGAGACCCACGGTGACGCGGGAACGTGACGAGGAAGTTGAGCCTGCTGCCATGTGGGGCCCGCGGTGCCGCCTGCACAGAGCTGGGTACCTGTGGACTTGTTCCTCCCCCCCGGCTCCAACTCCCAGGCAGTACAGTTAGCAGAGCCAACACACAGCTTTTGACAGTGACACTGGCAGAGGCCACACTGGGAGCAGGCCAGGAACCGCCACGCCTTTTAAAGCCACAGTGTCCCTGCCCCACATGACCCTACGCAAGGGGGGCAGGTGCTGCCCCCAGGGACTGGGGCCAGAGGCCATGTGAGCTCTGGAACCCAAAGGCAGACTGTTTTAGATGAACGTTAGCTACAACAACATTTCTAGGCTTGGTAATCTTTCTTCATTAAAAATAAAACCAAAGCGATAATTTATCTGGAAAACTTCAGTGTGGAAACGAGTTGCTTTGGAGCCCAGGAAAAACTCTCCCAGCAAAACATTCTGGCTCACGTCCACATGGCCCAACGCTCGGCTCTGCCTTCCATGAGTCACGGAACCACTGAGCGTCTCCCCTGACACGCATCCTCAGTCACCGCACCCCCAGACCAGGCACCGAGACCGGTCAGAAAGTCAGAGGGCCGGGTCTGCCGAGGCCGAAACACCCTCGCAGTGTCGGAGCGGGACTCAGGCCTGTCCAACCAGCCCGCGCCCTGCACGGGCGCGGCCGCACGGGAAGCACACGCCCAGGCAGGAGCCTGGACGGCCCGCTGGTGCAGGGCCATGGAGACGGACGGGAGCTGAGAGGCTCCTCCCTGGGGCTTCACATCTGCTGGTGGTGCCAGGCCTGCGGCAACACTCGAATACAACAGCGTAGGTGACGCTGCTTTGAAAGCTTACAAGGTGCCATAAAAACAAAATATTTCTGATGAATTTTAAGACAAAATAGCTGTTTAACTCATTTTTCCCCAAACTGTAACCCGTTATTTAAAAAGGGGGCATTATCCTGACTGGTACGGGACAGTCGGCCGGGTGTCGTCCTGCAGACGGAAAGCTCGCTGGTTCAGTCCCCAGTCAGGGGAGAGCGAGAGGCAACCGATGGATGTTCTTCCCCCTCTCTTCCTCTCTCCCTTCCCCTCTCCAAAAATAAACCAATAAAGTCTTTAAAAAATGGGACATTAGAGACCAAGCTAAAAGGCACACTTTCTTGAGACCACCGCCGAACCCCCCAAACGTCACTGTAGCTGTAGGATGCACTCGGCTCGGCAACCCTCCACGCCCGGCGCTGCCAGGCAGACCCACCGCGGCGCCGTGCCGAACGGAGCCCACTTACAACGTTCCTCAGCACGTCGTCGTCCACGTCGAAGTTGGACGTGTCGGAAGGGCTGCTCACGTCGGGGATGTAGGGTGCCTCCAGGCTCCGTATGTTTTCCCAGTCCAGCCCCTGGAAGAAGGCGTGCTTCCGGAAGTCCTCGATGCCGTTCTGCCCGAGCCGGCGCTCCCTACTGCAGATCAGCCTCTGCATGAGGTCCTTCGCCTCCTCGGACACGTCGGTGACGTGGGACGGGAACTGGAATCGCTCCTGGGGGGAGGGGGCGGTCAGCGGACCCAGCGGGAACAGCCCCAGAGCCTGAGTTACTCACAGCCCGACCCGTGGGAGACAGCCCCGCACTCGCCGACCGGCCGGCTGCTGTCATTCATGGCGGGCTGGCCGGTCCCCGCCACCCCCCCACCCCAAGAATGAAGACGTGATCAACGCTCGCCTCTCCAGGAGACAAAGGACGCTGACGACACGTGTGGGCGGGGACAGAGACCCCAGGCCTGTCAGAGGCCCATGTCCACGGCAATCCTACTCGCAAACATTTACGCTGGAGAAACAGCCACCAAGGGAACACACGTGACCCCTGAGAAACCTGCCGGTCACCCCAGTGCCCCTGAATCTCGGCTTGTGCAGACAGATGTGGGACAGAGAAAGGCCGTCTCTGCGCCTTGCTGAGTGCAAAGACCCCACCCCCCGATCCTGCGTGGCCTGGTGCCATTTACCCGAATGCACCCCCCCCCACCCAGCCCAAGCGCCCAAGGCCACACCACACAAAGGCCACGTCACCTCCCCAGGTGGCTGCGAAAAGTAAGTGCTCACGGGCACCAAGGGCACAGAGCAGGCCCCAGGGGCTCCCCACCTACTGTGTGCACCCTGTCCGCAAGGCCCACAGTTTACACCAAGTGCATGTTAATTTACAAATGAGAGGTTTACTTCCACTCTGAACAAGTGTCTGTTGGAAATACAACCTGCTCTGATGTGCAGCAGGGGGACAACCACCCCCCACGCTGGTGGTGACCTGCCCTTCAGGCAGCAGGGCGCAGTCGGAGCAGCACACGGCGCTGTTTCCAAGGGGGAGTGTTTACGTGTGTGTCTGTGTGCGTGTCTGTGTACGTGAGTGTGAATACCTACAAGTGCGTCTGAGCGGACACGTGTTAAGTGCATCAACGTGTATACCTGCAAGTGTGTGTACACATGCGAGTATGTATACGTGAGTGTGCGAGAGAGAGCGCGCCACGTGCAGGTGGGGCAGAGAGTGAAACCGGCATCAGAAAAGAAGTGCTTGAGCCAAGACCACGGAGAAGAGACCAGGTGACAAAGCATCGGACGGAGGAGGAAGTGACAGACGAGGAGCAGTGAAGGAGAGCGGGGGAGACCGCAGCCGGGAACAGGAACAGGAGCAGGAAGAGGGAGGGAGGGAGGGAAGTGGGATCGCACAGGGACGTCGGGTGGGTGGTCGCTGACCGCTGCTCCCCGGGAAAACAGGCTGAGAGCAGACTGACGGGGCTGAGTGGCCAACCCGGACCCACAGGCCCTGGGCCGGCCCAGGGGAGGCCGCCCACACATGCCACCTCCGCCAAGGCCACGTCTCCCGCAGGGACTCGGACCTGACAGACGCCATCGCCCTGCACCAGAAAATGGGACCATCCCCAAAGCCCCCCCGCCCCCAGCCCGGGGCGGCAACCTGTGCCAGGCCTGCCTCCCAGGTGCTCCGGAGTCTCTCCCCGCCCTCCGCGGCCACCAGGAGGCTGCAGCCCCAGCCCTGCTTCCCGAGGAGTCCACCAGCTCCCGAGCTCAGCCCCGCACCAGGACGAGCAGGCGCCGCACCTCATGGTTCATGATTTTGCCGTAGGTCTCCACGAGCGACTCGGCGTAGAACGGCGTCTCGCCGTAGAGCATCTCGTACATGCAGACGCCCAGCGACCACCAGTCGCACTCGGGGCCGTACTTGCCCATGCCGTCCTCCATGGCCTGCAGGATCTCTGGCGAGATGTAGTCGGGCGTGCCCACGGCCACGGACGACTGCACCTTGGGGGAGAGGGCATGCTGAAGGGACGCCTGGGGCACCACTGACATCACGTTTCTCACACGGTGGTGACCGGAAAGCCGAGCGAGCCAGAGCTCAGTGCGTGCCAGCGTCCCTGCCGCACTGAGCACCAGGCAGTCTCCCAACGCCACCACAGCCCGATGGCATCGCAGTCCCCCAAGAGGGCGCCGTTTCCCACTTGCTCCATCGCCACCCGGGGTGGCTGGGGGCCAGGCACACCCAGGCCAGCCCCGCTCAGACCTCTGCGAGCAGAGGCCCTGCGTGCTGGTGAAGGAGGCTCTGCAGCCGCAGCCTGTCTCGCAGCCCGCCCTCCGGTCTCCCCACCGGAATGTCCGCAAGCAGGCCCAGGCGCTGGCGGGGTGCTGAGGCTTCCCCAAACAGAGAACTCAGCGGCTGAGCCCCTGAGAGGGAAGGCACAGTTGCTCAGCCGTGGGCGGGATGGGCCTGGATGTGGTGACGCCTCTGTAGGCAGCAAGGGCAGCAGCCACCACAGGCAGAGCAGGGCCTGCAAGTCGGGGAGGCCCAGCCAGGGAAGGACCAAGGTCTCCCCTGGGTCACGTCCGAGAAGAGAGCCCAGGAGACAAAGAAGCACCCAGGGGCAGTCAGAGCGAATCAGCAGGGAGCTCTGCCTCGGACGTGTGCCAGGAATACTTCTCCACACCCAGGGGCCCCGGGGGCTCTGCACAGGCAGCGGAAGACTGGGCATCAGGGGTAATTTGGGGCACATGTGCAGGACCGTTAGGAACCAGCAGGTCTGGCTTCGTGGAGAGAAAGTGAGTAAATCTCTCTGCTTCTCTTAAAACACCGTCACCTGACGGATGCACACCGAGGCCTGAACAAGCGGCAGGGCCGGAAGAGGAGAGGGCCCGGGGAGGAGGCCCCTCGGGCTGCGCTCAGTGCAGCCGCCGCACCCCGGAGGTCGGCGCTGGACAGTGGCCTCAGGAAGGCACGCAACGGAGCCCCGAGGCCCTGAAGCAGCTCGCTGAGTGCATCAGGGCAGCGCCACCGGAGCCGCACAGCCCCGAGGCTGGTGCGGCCCAGGCCCGAGCCCGGGCATCCCGGCCATGGCCTGGCAGCCTGCTGCTCAGCAGTGGGGACAGCCAGCCTGTGGAGGGCTGGCACCCAGGACCCCATCTCCAGGGCACGGGGAGAACCCCTGACTGGCAGGAAGTCCTCGGTCCCCAGACAGGAGTGCGGGTGTCCCGCTGCTGACTGACCCGCTCAGCGGGCCAAACGGGGCGGTTTTAAGGAAGCCCCTGGAGCTGCCTCCCGCTGCCTGGGGGACCCAGCAAAGCCACCGACCCCGACCGCAGAGGGCACCTGGGTAACTTCTGTGAACATACACTCCTCAGCGGGTTTGTCTTAACTCACATCACTAAACTGGGTTTCTTAGTTTTACCTCAACCTGAAACATTCAGCCGTCCTAACTGCACACGAACCCCCACGCCAAGCAAAAAACCCCACGGGAAACACCTACAGTGCCGTCGTCGTTCATCTTCAGACAGGACCCGAAGTCCGCCAGGCGGATGTGGCCGTTCGCGTCCAGGAGCACGTTGTCAGGTTTGATGTCCCTGCCAGCAGAACCGGCGCCCGCGTGAGCCACCTGCACACGCCACGCGGCCGCCGCGGCCCCGACCCGCAGCGAGGCTGCCGCCAGAACCGGCGGGAAGCGCTTGCTGCGCAGCACGCTCAGGCATGGCTGCCAGGCGCCCCCGCACCACCCCGCGCCCCCGCACCGGTGCCCAGCCAGGCGCCCGCCCACCACCCCGCGCCCCCGCGCCCCCGCGCCGGTGCCCAGCCAGGCGCCCGCGCACCACCCCGCGCCCCCGCGCCGGTGCCCAGCCAGGCGCCCCCGCACCACCCCGCGCCCCCGCACCACCCCGCGCCCCCGCGCCGGTGCCCAGCCAGGCGCCCGCGCACCACCCCGCGCCCCCGCGCCGGTGCACAGCCAGGCGCCCCCGCACCACCCCGCGCCCCCGCGCCGGTGCACAGCCAGGCGCCCCCGCACCACCCCGTGCCCCCGCACCACCCCGCGCCCCCGCGCCGGTGCACAGCCAGGCGCCCCCGCCAGGGAGGGGCAGGAAGAACAGCGACAAGGTGAAGGCGTGCCATGTGACGCGTGGAGGGGTCAGGTGGAGAGGCAAGCCAGGCCACCGTCACGACCAACCTGCCGGGGCCCCAACCTGTACTTCCCAGAGACAGGGACAGCTGGGTGGCCCGCCCAGGGACGGGGCGGCTGGTGGAGGGTGGCAGCGGCCGCGTGCCCTGCCTGCCTACCCGGCGGCCCGCCTGCTGCTCTGCGCGCCTGCCCGCAAGGGCAGGGCGCGGAGGACTCTGAGCGCCAGCCTGCCCCCTGGCAGAGTAAGCTCCTCTGCCTGGCCAGCGTGAAAAGGGAACCCACGCTCTGAAAGCAAAGGAGGGTGTCCCCACAGGGAGCACAAGCGTGTTCCCAGCTGCACAAATCCCACGAGCTGCATGTGGATTCCAGGGCCGTCCCCACGTGACAGAAGGAGCAGGGCCCGCTCCTCCCGACAGCCGGGAGCCCCATCAACAAACGGGAGCCAAGGGCAGCGTCCCACCCGGAAGAGGACCCAAAAGCCAAAGCAGCCTGACACGGCCCCCGGGCCTTCCCAAGCCCAGCGCCCTTGCGTGGGCATCTGTGGGGAGCTCGCAGCCACAGGCCCCGCGGGGCGGGCCTGACGAGGGGCTGAGAGAGGAGAACGGGGCGGGGGCCGCGTGGAGCCCCCAGGCGTGCAGGAGAGAGGGCGGGCCAGCGTCCGCTGCGGGTCAGGGCCGGGGGCTGGCGCTGACAGGCGTACCTCACGGCAGCCGCCCCCTCGCTGCCGCCTGCCGCCTGGGTGAGAGGCTCGCGCACAGCGGTGCAGAGGGAGCACCAGGTGCCCGACCTCTCGGAGCAGGCCGGCCCGGCGCGCGGGACACGGCCCGTAAAGCGGGACAGCGGTCACCTGTGCACGTAATGGAGCTGGTGGATGGAGTCGATGGCCAGCACCATCTCCCCGATGTAGAATCGCGCCATGTCTTCTGGAAGCCTGTCTTCGAACTTGCTGAGCAGGGTGAGCAGGTCGCCGCCCACGTAGTAATCCATCACCAAGTACTACAGGCGGGGGAGGGGCGAGAACAGCGTTCAGTCATCACCGCACCTGACCACCGAAGGCCGGACGTCTGCCGCAGGGGCCCCAGGACCCCGAGTCTGCCTGGGCGGCGTCCCGGCTGCTCCCGCCAGGAACACACACCCGATGTGTCGCAACACTGCCGTAGACTTCGGCTACGTATCTGGCACAGAGACCAGGCTTCCCCGGGAACAGGTGTGACCCGCGGCAGACAGACCGCAGGGCACGCAGAGGCGGCCCAGAGCAGGAGCACGCGAACGGCCCGTCGGGGCGGCAGGGCTCGGAGATAACTCCCCAGGCCCTCGAGTCACGGGAGGGGACACCCGACCAGCACACGGGAACCGGCCCCAGTCACGCAGAACTAGCGGCTCTGACCGGAAAGATGGACTCGCGAACCAACAGAAAGACCTGCTTAGGGGTCCGCCCCCACAGAAGAACCGAAAAACCGACTGCCTACGCATCATCGGAGCAGCCGGGCATGTCCCTGTCTGGCCGAGCGCACAGAGCCAGTCTCTGCCACCTGCCCTCAGTCGGGAGGCCAAGGTGAAGGGGCCCGGGGCTGTGCAGCCCCACCATGGGCATTTCCCAGAGGGCCCAGGACGGTGAGACAGCCACTGCCAGACCGGGGTGGCTGCCGAGCCTCAGGGCCAGCTGGAGGGGCTGGCAGTCCCAGCCCCGCGGGGACCACCTTCCTCTGTGCCGGCTTCTTCTCGAGAGATGGATGCTGTGCTCCGAGCAGTGACTCCTCAGTGGGGAGGAACCGCCACCGCCCCAACGAACTGTCGTGGGGTGCTTACTGGGACCCTGTAACAGCCGCCATTCCCCAAGCACCTGGTACCTCCCCTTCAGGCTCCACGACTCCGTCCAGGACCTGGTCACCATCAACCATCCCCGCCCTCCACCCCACTCCATGGGCAGGAGCAAGGCTCAAGGTCACCCAGCTAGAGGGACACAGCAAGGAACTGAATGCACACGGTGTCCACCACGACGCTGTCCTGTCTCCTGAGAAGGAGGCGCGTGCCCCATGCTCACACGGCTTTGCCGGCAGCCTGCCCCCCACCCCCGGCCTCAGACCCTCCTCCCTTCAAGGCTCACCCACTATCCCCTCCGCCCGGCCCGAGGGCAGCCTCAGGCAGGCCTCTCTTCCACAAGCCAATGCGCATGCAGGGACACCGACCACAAGCAAGGCAGAGCTGGGCACAGCCCGCAAAGCCACAGGGGCAGGAAGCAGCAGCAGGTGGAGATGAGGCCCGAGTGACAGGCAGGAGCTGGAGTGTCCCAGACGGAGGGATGGGTGCACAGAGGCTAAGAGGAGAGCGACTGGCTGCTGTGGGAACGGGAAATGGTGGCCACGGCCGGAGCATGACCAGGGCGGCGAGCGTGAGGCCATGGCAGGTGCCTCGCAGCTTCCTGACGCTGCCCTGTGAGGAGGGCACCAGAGAGGAGGGACGGGCGCAGGGCTGGAGGGGCTGGAGACGGGATGTGACCCAGGCAGCGGCAAGGGTGGTGGGCCCTGGGCAGGGGTGGAGAGAAGGAAGACACAGGCAGACACTGCAGACACTATAGGAGGAGACCAAGACCACAGGCCCTGTGACAGATGCCCACGGGGCGAGGGGGGACCAGGTGAATGAAGAGCCAGGCCTTTGGCCCCCAAAGAAGCGGCAGGAAGGGGCCAGGCACCATGTCCAGCCAGGCCGTGCGGTGCCCATGTTCACCTAGACCTCTGCAAAGGAAACCAGCAAGCGCACTGCAGCCACGCTCAGCGCGGCTCAGGAGCGCCCGGAACGGAAGGGCGCGCGAGGCCAACGAGGAGACCCGCGTGCGGAGCGTGAACACCAGACCAGAGATCTGCCACGTCCCGCAGGGAGCCGAGTCGGAGAGCAGGCTCACTGTTCACGAAACGCCGGGTTCAGAACCAACAACAGAAATCACGACGTGCAGCAGCTCTGCGGGTGGCCGGGAGCCTGCCAGTTGGCCACGTGTCCACGCGGCTCAGGCTGCGAGCTGTCCAGGTCTGCCTGACCCCCTCAGTCACCCTACAGGGTGGCACCTGCCGCGGTGCCACAGTGGCAAGGGCCGCACCGCTGGAGCCGTCAGGGAGGGCAGCCGGGCTGGGCCTGCAGACTGCAGTGGCGGGGCCACGTCCACGTCCACGTCCACGAGCGGAGAAGCACCAGAGCCCTCACCCTCCTCCTCTGCCCAGCTCCCACTGTGGCTCTAACGGGGCAACTCCAAACTCGAGAAGACGGCCTCTCGGCTGGAGTCCCCACCTGGCCCTGCTGAGCACCATGCCAAACGCGGCAGCGACCACACGCCATGCCGACTTCAGAAAAACAGCACAGACAAAAAAACATCGTTTTCCTTCATGAGACGCACCTCAGAAACCTCGTTCAAAGCAGGAAACAAACAGGAGACAGCCCATCGGAGCAGCAACACCGGTCACGGAAGCTGGAGACACGTGGAGACGGCCCGAGCGCCAGGCCTGGGCAGACCGCAGTGCCAGGCACCAGGCACCACCGCCCGCCAGGCGGGCCTCACCCCAGACACCCCGTCTGTGCAGCAAGGAAGTCGGGGGGCCTGACTCGCTGGGCCACCACTGAGAAGGCCCACAGTCAGCGCTCCATCAGCAGAAGCTGCCCTTCCATCCAAACAAATCCGAGTATTTTCAACTCTACGTAAAAGTAAGACAAACCATCCTGCCTAACTATGATGTCTGCACCCGCAGCATTTCCCGGACGCTCGAGAGCAAATTACAGGAGCCTGCTCTGTGCCGCGCATCGTGAACAGACATGACCGGAACACGCGTCGGCTGTCGCGGAGAGAACACAGCTCAGGTCCCTGGCCTGGGGCCGCGGCGACCCTCAGAGTGGCCACTGCCAGCCATGCACCGGACAGAGGAGCGAGGCCGAGACCCCTGTGCACCCACAGCTCCCCGGTGTGGACGGGTTTGGGTTCGGGCAAAGCTGCAGAGTCAGCCTCAGAGTTAAATGCTAACAGGGCAGCCACGCCTCCCTCGGTGTGCGAGCCGGAGGCCCGGTCCCCCTCTCGCCGTCTCCCTGGGACCCATGCTCACCTCTGCGCACTCGTGAGAGTCAACGCCGACGAGCAAGCACAGGCGGTGAGCCCCAGCTCAAGTCAGAAGAATAAACAGACGGCAAGAACGTGGAAACCAACAGTCACCCAGAAACTGTGCCGGGAGCCCCCGGGAGGCCAGCACGCCCGAGCAGTTCCCCATCCTTACTCAAAACAGGAAACGTTTACCCCCTCACCCCCCCCACCGTTTCTTTAAACCTCACGACCCCGGAGAACAGAACAGCCCGTGACCCGGTGACGAGGGAAGAGCATGCAGAGCGCCAGAGTCTGCTCCGGGGGACCCTGCTGGCGGCGGCACCGAGGGGCTGCCCCCGGTTCCGTCCAGTCAGGAGTCTGAAGCACGTCCGTTCCCAACTGTCCTCGTTTCGTAGTGACAGGCAGCGCAAAGGAACAGCAGAACACCAGCGACACGCCGCCTGCTGGCCCCTCTAAGTTCAGGGCGGCCCGACGTACCAGGTAGTTCTCGTCCTGGAAGGCGTAGTGCAAGGCGGTGATCCACTGACAGTCTCCATTCACCAGCACGTCGCGCTCCTCCCGGAAACAGGCCGTCTGCAAGGCAGGAGGGGAGTCGCTCACCCCCCGCCCCGTCCCGCCCCACAGAGCGCGCTCCTCACAGAGGGTCCCCCCCACCCCCGCCCCATGACAGGCCCAGGAGACAGCGTCCCCCACCCTCTCCCAGAGCCAGACACGTGTCTTCTCCACAGGCGGCTGCGGTCAGCAACTGCTCCCGGGCGGGGCCCCTCGCATCCAGCCTCACACGGCTTCTCTACACCAGGTCAGCTGCCTGGGGCAGCCAGGGCTGCAGCCGCCCCCGGGGTCTGCCCGTCACAGACCCGCAGTTCCGCAGCCACACGCTGGCAGGATGGGCACACCTGCTCACTCACCTGGGGGGCTGATTTTAGGGGACGTGGTTTATCTGCAGGACACCGGTGCACGCACCCCAACAGAACCCCGCTATGAAGACCCACGGCCTAGGGCGCGTGGGCAAAGACTGACCATTGGACCGCTGTGGTCTGTGCTCCCGAGAGCATCAGTGCACGGGTGGCATCTGGGTTGAAAGCGACCACGAGCAAGGATGGGGAGACAAGGGAGCCCTCACACACCGTTGGTGGCACTGCGAATCAGTGCAGCCACTGGGGAAACCAGCAGAGATTCCTCAAAAAATTAAAATTAGAGTTGCCATGTGACTCAGCAATTGCACTTCTCAGTATTTATCCAAAACACCAGAAAACATGACTTCACAGCAGCGTGTGCGCACCCATGCCCACCCGGTGCTGTTTACAGCGGCCAAGACAGGGGGACAACCCAGCGCCCATCCGCAGACGGAGAGAGAGAGGAGGCATGGCCCGTGTGCACGACGGGACGTCGCTCAGCCACGGAGAAGGCGGCATCCGCTCAGGGCAGCCGGTCAGATGGCGAAGGGCAAGCACCATATGACCTCGCCTGCAAGGGACTCAACAAAACAGAAGCGCGCCCACCGGTACAGGGAACGGGCAGACGGTGGCCGGAGGGGAGGCGGAGAGCAGGCTGTGGGGGAGCGCGTGGGTGGTCACCTGGCGTGAGCGGGAGTGGCCGAAGGCGAGCAAAGGGGCGCTTTTAAAAAACGAAAGTAGCCAGGTGTCGGCATAGCAAAAAGAAAACGGCCTCCTCGCCGAGCAGTCCACGGAAGACTCGCGCCCTCAGGTGTGAGGTGTGCGGGCACAGAGGCGTCCCGACGGAGGGCCCCGCGCGCCGGGCCCCGGGCAGCGCGCTGCCGGTCCTCCCGTCTGAGTCTCACCACGGCCTTCGGGCCCTGCTGCTTCTACAGGCTCTCCTGCTCTGAGCTTCTCTCAAATAGGACAGACTGAGGTGGGCGCGTCCCGGCTCAGGAATCGGCAGCAGAGACAGCACTGGCAGGGGCAGCTGCTCCGGGACCCGCAGGCCCCTCAGGCAGGGCCGGCCCGGCCCGGCCAGTCACGGGGATGCTCCCGGGGGGTCCCCAGCACCCGCCTGCTCCTAAACCGGGGTGCGGCGCGGCGGCTCACGCAGGAAGCACACACGTCACTCCGCAGGGTTTTCTGTAACAGCCTGCACTCTTTTCTTTACGGCCAGGAAGGCTGAACTGAAAGCCAGCCTGGTCGGCAAGTTACCATCTTACGCGGCTCCGCACCTCGTCGGTCACCCTTGCTGACCTCCCTGCGTCACCAGGTTTAAATCAAACACGCGGGACGACTCTGATGTGCTCACCACGGTGAGGAGGAGAGCGTCTCTCGCTAACCTGGGGACTGTCGCAACTTTTCTTTTTGAGAGAGAGGAAGGGGGCAGGACAGAGAGCGAGAGACATTAACGGGCAGTTGCCTCTCGCACGCCCCCCCCCCCCCCCCCCCCCCCCCCCCCCCCCCGGGGACCCGGCCAGAAAGCCAGGCACGTGCCCTGACTGGGAACTGAACCGCAACCCTTCGCTTTGCTTCGCAGGCCCGCGCTCAACCACGGAGCCACACCTGTCGGGACTTTTAAAACTGAAACACACACAGATGCTTCAGAGGTTAACCAACGAGGCCTATGTCCCTGTCTTCTTCCCGATCAGTCAGTCACTCCTGTGAAAACGTAGCCTGGGATGGCACGTGCTCTGCCTCCCGCCCCCCAAACGTCCACAGCGCAGCAGCTCCACCTTCTCCCCTTGGAATACCGCACCCCACAGGTGCCCCTGCGTTCGCCCACATGCCCGTGGCAGCATGAGGAAAGATGCTGGGCCGAGGGGCAGGAGGGGAGGGGTGAGGGAGGGGGCGCGAGGACGGAGGGGGCGGAGGGAGACGGGCTGAGGCAGGGCCATGGGCCACCAGCCTTTCGAGCCCAGGCAGCTGCACAACCAGGCCACACGCAGTCAGCCAACGTGCCTCACTAGGCACCAAGTGGGTGAGACCCGGAGCAGGCGCCACAGCAGGGGCGGGAGGGGCTTGGGGGTGGGGCAGCCCTCGTGGTCCAGACACGGTGGGCGTAAGGCCCGCTGTGGGACACTGACGGGTGGGACGCGGGGGTGAGAATGCCCGCCCAAAACGCATGACAACCCAGAGCTCAGGGGAGCAGCCCCACTGGAGGGGCTGGCACGGCTGTCTGCCTGCCGGGGGCGGGTGCTGCCATGGGCAGACGAGAGCCCCAGACCAGAAGAGCGCCGGGCCGGCTGCGAGCACAGAGAGAGGGCTTGGAGTGGGAGGGCGAGAGGCCAGAGACCAAAGTGGGGACTCCCGAGAGCAGGGGGCCAGCTCCAGAGGGGGAGCCAGGCACCACCGGGTGCCAAGGGCGTGCCAGCGGGCAGCCACACGAGAGGGTGAGCGCAGGTCGGAGAGGGGAGCCCCGGGGCCACTGGGCGGCACAGCCCGGCGAAGGCAGGCCTCCCGGCTCCGAGGCGGCGGAGGAACGTGGGGGGTGCAGATGGAGACCAAAGGCAGAGGTGCTGCGGGTGAGTCTGAGGCGCCCAGAGACAAGGCCTGGGCTCGGTGCGGCCTCCCCAGCCTCAGCAGGGGCCAAGATCGCCTCGGGCTGGGCAGCTGCCGCAGGGGCGCACACGGAGCAAGAAGAGGATCCGACTGCCAAGCAGGAGCCCCCTGCTGTCACGTAGACTCTTCACTCCGCCTCTCAGAGGGACCACAATGTCGTTTCTATACTTACATAGGCTCCGATTTCACTCATTCCTTTTGCACACACAGCAGAACTGAGAGACAAGCCTAAAATCTCCGTGAAGCTTCGCTTTGTCCTCACGGCAGACAGCACTACGGCCCACAGACGGCGGGGGAACTCTCGGGTGGGACATGGGGGGCACACGTGACCGCCAAGGCGGAGCAGCAGCCGGAGGAGCGGCTGGCATCCCGAGGACAAAGAGCAGCTTGCTCCCGCCCGGGGCGGGGGCCCAGGCTCACACGGACGGTGGGTCTCGCACACGCCACGCTCACCTCCGCTCTTTTAAGCATCTCCCACTTGTTGAGGATCTTCATGGCGTAAATTCGTTCAGTGTTCTTCATTTTGACAACAGCGACCTGGAATACAAATGGAGTTTCAGAAAAGCGCACCATCATAAAACGACAGTGGAATCTTGCCTGGAAACCCTGGAAAATGCGCTGTAAGGAAACTCAAGTTTTCGTGTAAACAAGGATTTGCCCTGTGAACCATCAAAACTTGATTTTAGCCACACAACAACTCGAATGATCACACCTGCTCAGGTGAAAAAGAATCTTCAGTGCTGAGCACAGGGTGTGTAGGGGTTCACTGAACATGCTCCAAATGGAGTTAGACACACAGCACTCAGCATGCTGGCTGTCAGCCATAGTCTTCGCAGTGCAAGTCACAAACCACCTCTTCCAGGAAGTCCTCGTGGACTGCCTGGTCCCTACTGAATCTCGAATGAGCTCCTCAATCACCACCAACAGCAGACGTGATGTCTGTGCCATCACAGGCGCTTTCTGCCGTACGCAAATCGACTGTCCCACGGCCCAGGTCCCCATCACAAAACTCGAAGCTACACACTGGCAGTGACATAGCTTCTGCAAGAGAAGCAGGCTTTTCTGCTGCCAGCGGCAGGCAGCCACACAGCACGCACGAAACGCGGTTCCTCAGCGACCTGCCGCCTTGCTTTCCGAACAGTGCACAGCACACGGTGACACCGTGAAGGTCCCCACGAGGGCCGGCACACCCAGGGCGCTGGCACGTGCCGGGGACCGCACGAGGCGATGCGTTCGCTCGCTGAGCTCATCCTCAGCACAGCGCTCGCCAGTGGCTATGGTCAGCACCCAGGGTTCACAGACGTGGACTCTGAGCTCGGAGGGGCCAGGGCGTGGCAGTCCCACCCTCAGGTGCACGCTCGTAGGGACCACATCACAGTGACCATCACGGTCACAGCCAGCCTTCCCGCGCCAGGCCGCAGGAGTCTGCGAGCAGCGCACCCTGACAGGACCGGGGCCTGTC